>WBMZ01012084.1:0-28039 GCA_013400975.1 Atrichornis clamosus | reverse complement strand
TCCCTCCCTCCCTCCCTCCAGGCACCTCTTTTTCAAAAGCTCAGACGATTTTTCTCCCTCTTTCCCTTCTCCCAGTCCCTTTTCTCGTCCCTCCCAAGCTCCTGCTCTCCAAACACTCAGATTTTCCTCCCTGTTTCCCTTCTCCCATTCCCTCCCTCCCTCCCTGCCCCCCTCCCCTCCCAAACCCCAGGTTTTTCTCTCCTTCCCTTCTCCCCGTCCCTCTCTCCTCCTCCTCCCCTCCCTCCCAGGCATCTCCCCAAAATCTCAGATTTTCCTCCCTCTTTCCCTCCTCCCAGTCCCTCTCCCCTCCCTCCCTCCCTCCCCGGCGGCTCCTCCGGGCTCTCCCAAATTCCTGCGCGGAGCGATTCCCACCCGGACTCACTCAGAGCCGCCGAGAGGAGAAGCCCGAGGAGCTGCGATCCCAGAACTGGGAGCCGGGAGCGCTTTTATCCCATCTCCGGCAGTGCCGGGGGGCGCTGAGACATCCCAGGTGTTTCCCAACCCTCAGCCCGGCCGTCCCTGCCCTTTCCCACCGTTTTGCTCACCCCTGGACACTCACCGCCTTCTCCCGACGCCCCCTGGTTTCTCCCTTCGCCCCTTCCGGGCAGTTTCGCTTCCCGCAGCGTTTTGCTGATTTTCCGACGCGGCAAAAAAAAAAAACGTCGGGAAAATGATTTTATTCATGGAATTGCTCCACGGACATGGGATTTTTTTTTTTTTTTTTCCACTCCTCAGTGTCACAAACGCACCAGGGGCTGATTTTCTTCTCTAATCCTTCCTAATATTGAGCCGAAGAATTGCAGGGATTCTACTTGGAATAAAAAAGGGGGATTTATTCCCCATCCTGGCTCACCCCTCAGTTCTGAGCTGGTTTGGGAACTTCGGCAGAAATTCCGTGTTTTCTTTTCCTTCTGAACAGAAAACCACGACTCCAGCTCCTGTCCCGCGTCCCTCTGGGGCTGAACGTGGAATCCTGGAATGGTTTGGGTGGGAAGGGACATCACAGACCACCCAGTTCCAGGTCCCACGGGCAGGGACGGCTCCCACTACCCCGGGATGCTCCAGCCTGGCCTTGGACACTCCCAGGGATGGGGAATCCATGGAATACCCTGTGCCAGGGCCTCACAGGGAACGATTCCTTCCCAATATCCTACCCAAACTCCCCCTCTGTCAGTCTGAACCCATTCCCCTTGTCCTGTCACTCCAATTCCCGATGGAAAATCCCTCTCCAGCTCCCCGGGAGCCCCTCCAGATCCTGGGAGGTGCCCTGAGGTCTGAACATTCCCAGTTATCCCAGCCTGGCTCCAGTCCCTTTATCAACCTCATGGCCTCCTCCGGACTTGCTCCAACAATTCCACATCCCGTTTATGTTGGGAACGCCAGGACTGGGCACGGTTTTCCAGCTGGGATCTCACCAGGGCAGAGCAGAGGGGGAGAGTCAAACACCACGAGTCCAAAGTGAGGCAGTTTGGGTCTTATTTGGGTTTTATTTGGGGTTTATTGGGGTTTTATTGGGGTTTTTTGGGGTTCTTTTGGGTCGATTCCACCGCGTTTCTCCTTTTGTCCCTTCAGGAGGTCTGGACAGGGACGATTTCCAAGGATTCTGTGATTCCTGCGCTGGGACTGCAGGGATGAGCCACCGCTGCCGTGGTTTTGGTGCCAGACCAAGGGGAACCAGCCGTGGTTGGGGCAGGAGCAGCTCCTGGCGTTGTGTCCCCCCCTTCCCTGTGTCCCTAATCCTGGTTTTTGGGGTGAATCCTCTTCACTGCAAATTCCAAGGATGTCTGAGGGAAAAGCCCCCAGGGAAAGCCGGGGATGGCCCCAGGAGTGAGGCTCGGCCTTCCAGCCCCGTCCAGCCTGGCCCTGCACAGGGAAAAGAGCTGCCAATGGAAAACCCGGAATAAAATCAACATTTCGGGACAGAAGCCTCAGGGTTAATCCAAACCACTCCACTTGTAATTCCACGGAAAGGGGGGGGGATTTTGGAAGGGAAGAACTCTTTTTTTTTTGAGGCTAAAAAAGCCTTTGAAATGATGCTGGGTATGGAAAATGGGCAGACACGACGGGAAATGTCTTAATTAATGAATAATTAACGAGGGAGGAATCTGAGGCAAAAATCTGCTGAAGCTGCACCCAAAGACATCCCGGCCCGAGCCCTTCCAGGGGTGACGCAGGGCTCCACTCCCTGACCTGCCTCACCCCAATCCATGAACCCCTCCCCACTCAGGAGCTCTCAGCTGCGATCCCGAGGATTCCCCGGAAGCTGGGACGCAGATTTTTCCTTGTTTTTCTTGGAAAACGACAGCCCCCTGCTCGTGGGTTGCTCCACCTTAGACATTTAGGGTTGGATGCCGCTTTTTTCGGCCAGGAGGATGGGAATAAACAAACACTTCCCACTTCTCAGGAGGAAGGTGCCTGTGGATCGATGTGCCTCAAATCGGAGTCACGGGAATTACCCGGGGATGATGGGATAAATTGCACAATTCCCACTTGCCTGGAAGAAGCGGGGCGGGAGCTGAGCTGTGCCAGCAGGTTCAGTTTCTGGATAAGGCTCTGAGCCATCCATGAGGCAATCGGAGAAGGAGGAAAAAGCAATGATGGAAAAAAAAAAAAATTAAAAAAAAAAATAAAGAATTCATTCCAGAGCCTGAGTAATGACAAGGGTGTCACCACCAGCAGCGCTGAGCAAAATAATGGCTTTATCTGGGGCAGCGACAGGTGGAGGGAATTTTTCTGGGATCATTCATCCCACGTGAAAGTTCCGCCTCGCTCGGATTGCCCAAGGGAAGGTACAAAAGCCCTCGGAGCTCTGGGCTCTTCCCACCGATCCTCCGGACTCGCTCCGCGCTCCACAGGGGTAAGTCCTGGAATTGTTCCCGGGGCTGCCAGGATCCCAAGGGAGCTTTGCTTGGATCCAAAAGAGAGGGGCCAGCAGGAGCAGGGCAGGGATTGTCCCCTGGGACGGGCACTGGGAATGTCCAGGGCTGCGTCCAGGGCTGGGTCAGGGAATGAGCGGCTGGAGCGTGGCCGGAGATGGGAATGGGGCTGGAGCAGAAGGAGAAGGCGCTGGAGAACTCCTGAGGGAGCCGGGGGGCTCATCCCGGAGAAAAGGAGGATCCAGGGGGAATTTCTGGCTCTCCAGGAGAGGAGGGTGGGAACAGAGGGGTCGGGATTTCTCCCAGGGAACAGGGACAGGAGAAGGGGAGACTCCTGGAGTTGCACCAGGAGAGCTTTGGGTTGGTCCTTGGGGAAAATTCCCTCCTGGAAAGGGCGGCCAGGCCTTGGAAGGGGCTCGGGGAGGTTGGGATCCCCATCCAAGGAAGAGCTGGATGTCAGCCCTGTGGGAATTTTAACTCCTCCCGCTTCCTGCCCAGTTGGCTCCGGGCAATGCATTCCCTTCTTCCCTTCCCTGGCTCAGCCAGCTCTGCCTTAAAGCTGGAATGACTTTCCTCATGGAGCCGCCAGGACCAGCCCAGGATGCCACCCAGGGATTTCTGCTCCTCTCTCCAGTTATTTGTACAATAAATGTGGAATCCCACTAAGATCCCAAAGGGAAGGGTGGGAAGGAGGAATGGAGACAAGGGGGACAACTTCAGGGCACAGACGTAATTATTTCACTGTTAATGATTTTTTTTCGGATATCAGGTTGGCCCCACAATTAGGAGTCAGAAGAAAGGGGAGAGAAAGGAATGAAATGTGGGAAAGGGAGATAAAGGAATGAAAAGATGGGAAAAGGGACATTCGGCTGAAATTTGGAGCCTCCCTCTGATTTTTCGCTGTGTTTTATTCTCTTTTCCCGAGTCCAATCTCCACTGACTCGGCCTCCGATATTCCTGTTGTGCATTCCAGACCCATCCCCGCTCCCGGAAGATGTTTTGCTCCAGGCTCAGCCCCGGTTCCCGCTGCCTGGCTCCCTGCGGGATCTCCTGCCCGCAGCCCGTGGCCAGCGCCTGGAGCCAGCCCTGCGTCACCTCCTGCGGGGACTCCCGGGCCGTGATCCATCCTCCCCCGGTGCTCCTGACATTCCCGGGCCCCATCCTCGGCTCCTGCCCCCAGGAGAGCGTCGTGGGCAGCTCAGCCCCCTCCGGCACCGGGGATTTCCTGGGATCTGGGGGCTCCTACGGCTCCAGGCGCTTCTGCGGCTACGGGAGGTCCTATCCTTCCTACGGATCCTCTGGATACGGCTTTGGGAGCTGCGGGCCGTGCTAAACGTTCCAGGGATAAGGAGGAAACAGGAGCCGCCACAAATCCCGGCAGTTCCCGGAGCATCCCCAGCTCCGCCGTTTTGGGAATTCCCTTTTGTTTTCCGACTCTTTTCCAGCGGCTCCTGCTCGCCATGAGCCCAAAATCATCCCATCCACGATCCCGGGCTGGCTGAGAGTGGGATGAGGTTGTGCCGCCTTCCCGCGCCCTGGAAAAGCAGGAGCCATCCCTGTGGAATGCACAGCCCCGGGGCAGCCCTTCCCTCCACGCCTCCCCCGGCAGTGCTTTCCCGGTGTTTTTCCTTCCCAGTGGGATTATTTCCCGTCTTCCCTTCTCATTAAACCATTGTGCATCAAAATTCAGGGTTTCCTTGTGGTTCTTGTGCATCATTTTTTGGGTTTTCCCCCCCTGTTTCGGAGGAGGATCAACCCCTGACAGTCTTTGCTTTTCTTTCCACGCCTGAGGCCGGAAAGGTTGGAAAGGCTGGAAAGGTTGGAAAGGTTGGAAAGGTTGGAAAGGTCGGAAAGGCGGCCAGGTCCCTCCAGCAGGAGGAAGTGCAGGGACACAGAGTCATTCCCTGATGGATAAAACACCTTTTGTAACCCTCACAAATCCATTGGAATCTTCCCCGGGGACAGGTGTGGTGCCAAAGGAAGTTCAACGCAGGTGATTCCAAGGATTTGTGTCCCAATACCCGCCCCAGGCTGCAATTTAATTCCATCCCCGTACGTTTGGTGGCTGAAAAAAACCAGCCTGGGATGATCCGTGGGGAAAACTTTCCTTGGAAGACTTTCCTTGGAAATCCCAACAGGGGTTTTTAACCGAGAGGCAAAATTTTTGCTGGAATTCTCGGAGCTCCTTAAACTTTCCCGTTCACCTTTCGGAGCTTTTGGCAACTCCACTTTAAATAAATAACCTGGCACAGGTTTTCCAGGGAATTTCTGGCTGCCCCATCCCTGAGGCTGGAAGGGGCNAACCTGGCACAGGTTTTCCAGGGAATTTCTGGCTGCCCCATCCCTGAGGCCAGGTTGGAAGGGGCTTGGAACAACCTGGGATAGGGGAAGGTGTCCCTGCCCAGAGATCAAAGACCTTTAAGGTCCTTCCCAACCCAAATCCTTTCCTGGTTCAATGAAATCCCAAAGGACAAATTTTTAACCTTTTAATTCTTTAATTCTCCTCGGGCTTGGAAGAAAAAGGAACAAAACACAGGAAAAGAGATCAGAAGGTGGCTCAAAATTTAGTCTTTTCCCCCTCCTTTTTCCATCTTCTCCTGCCCTTTCCCCCTCTGGAACAGCCTCTGCTTCCCTTGACCCCCAATTCTGCAGCCACTTGGACACAAATCCAGGATTTTCCGGCCACTGCCCCACCTGGATGTGTCTGAGGGCGACACCCCCGCGGTCCTTGGGCAGGATTTGGAGCAGAACAGAACAGAAAAAAAAGTTCTGCTGAGAATATTCCCAGCAGGGAATTCCCAGGAGCGGGGAGGGAGCGAGAAACGAGCTCCCGGTGCCTCGTCCCGAACCGCAGAGGTCACCGCGCTCCGTTCTCCCGTGGGTTTTTCCGGGAGCCACATCCCAGCTCGAGGCAAAGGAGCGCACTCAGCAGCGGAGCCAGGGAAGGATTTGCAAACACGGCCCCCGCAGCCGCCTCCCAGTCCCGGCCCCGGGCAGATCCCGGGCGCCAATTAATCCTCCCATTTTTTAAATTTAAATAGCAGGATTCCCAAAGTCTTCACTGATTTTCGGGTGCCCCAGGCTGGCAAATCCCCCGCAGGCCCAACAGGGGCAGGGGCAGGGGCAGGCCCTGCTGAATTCCGGCCTCCTCCCAGGCCTGGGTTCCGGTGGCAGAGTGAGGATTTTGCCGTTGGTTTTTGTCGGTTTTGGAATTGGAGGGTCTGGACTTGAAATGATTCTTGTTTTTGTTTTTTTGGTTTTTTTTTGTTTTGGTCATTCCCTCCTTTTTTACTTAAAAACCAAGGAATAGAATAAGAAAGTCTGGAATCCTTAATTTTTGGAGCGTTCAAGGCTGGATGGGCCTTCGAGAAAACCTTTAGTTAAGGAGAGACCAAGCCCGCGGCAGAGGGGTGGAATCCAATCACTTTTGGAGGTCCTTTCCCATCCAAACGTTCCTTGATTCCACAATTAAATGGGATAACAGAATAATTCCTCCTGTGAAACAGCCCAGTCCTGTCAGCTCTGCCCATGCAGGAGGCCAAAGGTGGGAACTGGTGGCCTTTTCCAACCTTAAGGACTCTGGAATTCCAGAATTCCAAGTGATTCTCATTTTTTTTCTGCCTTCAGAGGGCGGAAAGCTGCTGCGCAGGGGTTTCACCACAGAAATGTTTGGAAAATCAGCCCGTGCCAAAATCTTTTTGCTCAAGGAGCAGCGGCATCCCAGGCCAGGCTGTGGATGAAGGGAAAAACGGGAAAAAGGGAAACCAGGAGGCTGCCGTGTGATGCAACGAGGTTTTAATGAGCGAGAAAGGCGGGAAATCCATTTCCAGGCAATTCCAGGGAATGTCCAGGCAAAGTCCTGCTGCTCCCGGCTGTCGTGCAGCTGCTGCTGAGGATGTTTGGGACTGGGGGTGATATCCACAGGGAATGGGCTAAAAACCTCGGGAAAGCCGGAGCAGGCAGCAAGAGCAAACACCACGGAGACGCTGGACCAGGAGTGGGAGGAAAACCGGGAGTGCGAAGGGGCTGCGGGAAGGCGGAGCCCTCCTCCTGGCGGCCACGGGTCTGGGCTTTCCCGGGATTCCCGGGGGGCTCCCGTGGCCTCAGCAGGGCCCCCAGGAGCCGCGCAGGAGGCGGCCGAGCCGGCGGGACGAGGAGGGGCCGCAGGAGCCGCTGCCCAGCGCCGGGATCCCCAGCTCCCAGCGGGCGCCGTATCCCAGGAAATTCCCGGCGCCGTAGAGGCCCCCCAGCCCCAGGGAGGAGCCCCCGAAGGTGGGAGCTCCAGCCGAGCCCACCACGGCTTGCTGCGGGAAGGAGCTGAGGATGGGGCCCGGGAAGGTGACCACCACGGGGGGCGGCTGGATGAGGGCGGTGGAGTCCGGACACTGCCGGACACACGGCTCGTTCCCGCTGCCGGCCACGGGCTGCGGGCAGCGGATGCCGCTGGAAGGGGGGCACAGCGAGGAGCTGGACATTTCCTGGCAGGAATGGAGGCGCCTGGAATGCAGAGCAAGGAGAGGGTTAAAAACACGGATCTCCGGGGGCCGCAGGGAGAGGTTCGGGGGGAATCGGGGGAACGGGCGCGGGGGGAATCGCGCGGTGGGAAAAGGCGGGATGGGAGGGAGGCGGGATTGGGATTGGGAGAGGTGGGATGGGGTGGGATGGAGGTGGGGGATGGAAATGGGNGGGGGGGGTGGGGGGGGGGGAGGGAAATGGGATGGGGGGGGGAGGGAGGGGGATGAAGATGGGGTGGGACGGAGATGAAGGAATGGAGATGGGATAGGATGGGAATGGGATGGGATGGAGACGGGACGGGATGGAGATGGAGGGGGATGGAGATGGGATACGATGGATATTACAAAAGTTAAAATTAAAATTTAAAAAAATTTAAAAGAAGAAAGAAATAAAAAAATAAAAAGTCTTAAGAAATAAAAGTTAAAATTAAAAATTTTTTTAAAAAGAAATAAAGGAAAAAAATAAAGTCTTAAAAAATAAAAGTTAAAAAATGTTTAAAAAAGAAGAAATAAAGGAAAAATAAAAGTGTTGGAAACATTAATGTAATAGTTGTGAGCAGCATTTTAGGGTCTGGAATAAAAAATCCAAACGCAAAGGGATTCTGGGCTTGGGAAGGAATGGAAAGGCCTCAGACTCACCTGGTGGAGAGGAGAGAAGCGGGAGAGGGCTGGAAAAGCTCCGTGGAGCCGCAGCTTTTATCCAAATCCCGGGATCCCCCGGGGGCTGAGCCGGAGCTCAGGGAGCCCAAATCCCTCCCCAGAGTGTCGAAATTCTGTTTGCAAAACCTCCCGAAATCTCTGCCCAGCACAATCTGCACATTCCGGCTCCCAGCTCCCTTTCATCTCGGAGCTTTAATTGGGCATCTTCCCCGCGGGATCATCCCGCCCTGAGGAATTAACTCCCGTTTATTCGGCACTTCCTTCATTAGCTGCCCCTAATGACTTTAATCAGGGGCTGGAGCTGCTGCCGCGGACAGGTTTGGGTTGAGGCGCCTCGGGTCCGGGCCCCAATCCCATCAGCTCCCACGTTTCGCCCAGGAATGCTCGGAGGAGGGAGGAAAACCTCCCGATGCTTTTCCCAGGCACAGCCACCAGGCTCGGGGCGCAGCGGGAATCGTGGATTTGTCCACCGGGATTTAGGAATTCCTCATTTTCCTCGGTGCTGAAGGGACAGTGTTTTTTAGTGCCCAAAACAGGGATTAAACCAAAGGTTTCTCTGAAGGGATATCAGTGAGTTTTCCACAGAATTCCAGGATAATTGGGGTTGGAAAAGAGCTCCAAGACCGAGTCCAAGCCGTGCCCGATCCCCCCAGCCCAATGTCCAGGAATTCCTTGGACACCTCCAGGGATGGGGACCCCAAACCTCCCTGGGCAGCCCCTTCCAAGGCCTGGCCGCCCTTTCCATGGAAAAATTCCTGCCGCTGCAAATGCCGATGGGTGGTTCCCACCTGCTCTGCGCTAACATGGAATCCGGGAATCCTGGGATGGTTTGGGTGGGAAGGGACATTAAAGACCCTCCCATTCCAACCCCTGCCGTGGCAGGGACACTTCGCACTTTCCCAGGGCGCTCCAAGCGGGCCGTGGACACTCCCAGGGACGGGGAATCCATGGAATACCCCGTGCCACCCTCACAGGGAACAATTCCTTCCCAATATCCCACCTAAATTTCAGTCTGAACCCACTGCCCTTGTCCTGTCACTCCAATTCCTGATGGAAAATCCCTCTCAGTGGAATTTCGGGTATAATTTAAATTTCTATTAATTTGGGTGAGTTTCTGTTTCAGCTCCTTCAGTCCTCCCGTTTTAATTCACATTTTCCCTGTTTGTAGCACAAAGATCTGAACCTTCGGGACACAAAACACGGGGCTGGATGGCTTTAAAAAAACCCTGGAATTTCCTCTGAAAAATGCAGGATGGTCTTGTCCAAACCTGAATTCCAACTTCCAGCAAAAATTCGCTGATTTCACAAGGGAGGCGCCGTGGGTTTGATCAATTCTGCTTTTTTCTACCACGGAGGAAAGAAGAAAGGAAAAAAAAAAAAATCTTGCACACTCCAAGCAGATGCTAATTATGATTAACACCCGAGCCGCCATCATTATGTCAGCTAATGAGGGAAGAGCTGAATAAATGAAGCAGCAGAATTGGTCCTGTCATTCAAAACGTGTTTAATGGAGCGGTACCAGGATGAATCTTTGCCAATTAAGGGCTGAGATGAAAGAAATATTTGGGCTGTAATTTGCATTTCGCGCAGCGTCAGAATTTGAGTCACAAACAGAGATATTGAGCAAAACCTCTTTCGTCAGCGCGAGGTGATAAAGAGTTAATGGGAGCTCTGGGTGTCCAAAGTCCCTCCTCGAAACTTCACAGAATCCCAGAATTATCCAGGTTGGGAAAACCCTCCCAGAGCGTCGAGTCCACGTTGGGATGGATCAACACCTTTCCCACCAGCCCAGCGTCCAGGAATTCCCTGGACACCTCCAGGGATGGGGATCCCAACCCCCCTGAGCCCCTCCCAAGGCCTGGCCGCCCTTTCCAGGAGGGAATTCCCGCTGTGTCCAACCTGAGCCTCCTGCCAGCGACTTGTGGAGTGAAAAGGTCGCTCCTGATCCTCCTTTTCTCCGGGATGAGCCCCCCCAGCTCCCCCTGGAATTCTCCATTCCCTTCTCCTGCTGCTCCGGCCCCTCTTGCTGTGAGGAGCCCAGAGCCGGCCCCAAAATCAGCAGGATTTTCCCGCTTCCATGGGATCGGAGCTTCCTCCCTGTCCCAGGGAAGGCTCTGCTGGGTGACGCCCACACCCAGATGTCCCCTGATCCCCCCCAGCTCCCGGACTGCCCCGACCCGAGGGCTCAGCCACGTCCGGAGTCACCCCCCACATCCCTTCCCCCCGTCAGATCCCTGCTCAAACCCTGCTCAAACCCTGCCTAAACCCTGCTTAAATCCTGACCCTGCTCANAACCCTGCTTAAATCCTGCTCAAACCCTGCTCAAATCCTGCTCAAACCCTGCCTAAACCCTGCTCAAACCCTGCCTAAACCCTGCTTAAATCCTGCTCAAACCCTGCTCAAACCCTGCTCAAACCCTGTCTAAACCCTGCTTAAACCCTGCTTAAACCTGCTCAAACCCTGCCTATACCCTGCCTAAACCCTGCCTAAACCCTGCTTAAACCCCGCTCAAGGGCTCCTTTTGTAACCTGAGCTTTTCTCACCCTTCTCTTCCCCACCACTGATTTTTCTGACAGATTTTCCAGGCCCTGGCAGGAGGTAAAGAGATTTTCTGAGAGACCTTTCAGGTCCTGGCAGGAGGCAGAAGGTCCCTTGTGGCCTTTCTTTTGGTTCCCCTGGGGAAGCTCTGGGTTTGGCTGGAAGGGTTCTTCCGTTCATCAGAGACCATGAACTAAAACCCAATAAAAACCAGATTTTTCGCTTTTTTTTGGCTCAGAAATCTGCGGGGAGCCCTGTCCGGGTACAGAGCGGGGAGCTGGGCGTGTGCAGCAGATTTTGGCTTTTTTTCCGTTCATCTTTCCCCTTCAGTTTTTGGCCAGGTGTTCTCCAAACGTGGTTTGTGCTCAGCCATAGGT
The DNA here is from genome assembly GCA_013400975.1 of Atrichornis clamosus. Classification (NCBI taxonomy): domain Eukaryota; kingdom Metazoa; phylum Chordata; class Aves; order Passeriformes; family Menuridae; genus Atrichornis; species Atrichornis clamosus. Next base: position 17,074 of record WBMZ01012084.1, on the reverse strand, counting down.
CTCCCCCTGAGACCTTTTGGCAGCCAAAGCAGATAAAGGAAACCCTCGTGTGAGATAAGAACCTGCCCGAATCACGAGGTGGTTTCGTGCTTGGCTGATAACATTGAAGGTCACTGCGCGTGTGGCGCAGGGGTTTTGTTGGGTTTTGGGCTATTTATAAAATATTGACACAAGTTCGATTTCTATTTAATGTCTGCATCACTTAGACAGAGCCAGGGAAATCCCAAATCCAGGAATTCAGATGCAAGGCGAGAAGGCTGAGGGAATCGGGATTGTTCAGCCTGGAAAAGGGAAGTTTTGGGGTGGGCTCACTGTGGCCTTCCAGTGCCTGAAGGGGCTGCAAGGAACATGGGAGAGACTTTTCCCAAGGGATGGAATGTCAGGACAAGGGGGAGTGGCTTCAGATGGACAGAGGGGGAAAATTCGGCGGGATATTGGGAAGGAATCGTTGGCTGTGAGGGCGGGGAGGCCCTGGCACAGGGTATTCCACGGATTCCCCATCCCTGGGAGTGCCCAAGGCCGGGTTGGAGCGACCTGGGACAGCGGGAGGTGTCGTTTCCCATGCTCTCGATGGTCTGTAAGGCCCTTCCAACCCAATCCCGCGATTCCATGGCCAATCCAACAATTCCGTGGTCGACAATCCCATGGCCAACCACCCCTGCGGTTTTTAGGAAGCTCCCTCAGCACACAGAGCTCATCAGCGGGGAGGTTAATTAAGAAAGCTGCTGCTCGTTTCCGGCCACCACGGCGTGACCCCGTTGGAGCTCAGAGGGGACACAGGCCCGTGGAAGGCTCCTCGTGGAGATTCTCCCCCTCTGGGCGGGGCTGGCACAGGAATTCTGGGGCCGGCACAGGAATTCTGGGGCCGGCACAGGAATTCTGGGGCCGGCACAGGAATTCTGGGGCCTCGTGCGGAGCTGGCAGCGAGGTTGGCGACCTCGGGGAGGGTGAGGACACAAAACCCCGGCACGAGAGCTTCGAGTGATGCAACAGAGCTTTAATGAGGGTGGAAAGAACAAAACCGCCGGTGGAACACCAGGAATGGGAGTGCGAGGTGGCAGGGCTCGGGAGACACGGAAATCTCTCCCTGCTTTCCGTCACAGCCGCGACGAGGAAGGAGATAACGAGGGATGGAACCCGTGGAGAAATGAAAGGATTCGAAGGGAAAGATGGAGAGGTTTGGAGCACATGGAAGGAACTGCACTGGCCAGGATCTGGGAGAGCTCCCACTCATCTGCCCAGTGGAGAACCTGCATTTTGCTGCTCCCTCCTCCACCACCCAGGGAGATTCCCACAGGATTCAGCAGCTCCAGCAGCCACCGCGGCCGTAGCGGCCGTACCAGGAGGAGCCAGAGCCAAAGGGTCTGCCATAGCCCCACAGGCCCCGGGAGCCCCCACAGCCCCACAGGCCCCCGTATCCCAGGGATCCGTAGCCCCCGTATCCGTAGAGCCCCCCGTATCCCAGGGATCCGTAGCCCCCGTAACCCCACAGGCCCCCGTAGCCCCCGGAGGCCCCAAGGACGGGCGCTCCGGCAGATCCCACGACGGAATCCTGCGGGAAGGAGCTGAGGATGGGCCCGGGGAAGGTGACCACCACGGCGGGAGGCTGGATCACGGTGGTGGAGTCCGGACACTGCCGGACGCACGGCTCGTTCCCGCTGTCGGCCAGCGGCTGCGGCCGCAGGACGCCGCAGGCAGAGGACGGGGACAGGTCATAGCAGGACATTCTGCAGAGGTCAGCGGGCACTGAGGAGTGAAGAGAAGGCAGGAATTCCATGGTTAAAAGGTTTGGAAGTCGGGCACGTGGATGGGGATAATGGGCAGCCCTCAGGTGTGGGCTGTGCTTCCTTCCCGCCGGGCTTTTTGTGGATCCTGGGCTCTCTGAGTTCTCATTCCCAATTTCCTGTCCTTCATTCCCACCCAAAAGCTGTTCTTTGTCCTACCCCGCTGCCAAACCATGCAAAGACATCATCCAACCTCTGCAAATTCCTTCCACCGCACTTTTCAGCCCTTTCCAGGAGGAAATTCCTGCCGTGTCCAACCTGGGACTCGTGGAGAGCCAGGAGGTCCCCCCTGAGCCTCCTCTTCTCCAGGCTGAGCCCCCCCAGCTCCCTCAGCTGCTCCCATAGTTCTGATTTACCCTTAAGCTTGTCCCAAACACAAACCTACACAGACCCACTTCCAGAATATAATCCATACAAAATTCCAAGGGACTGAACGAATTTTCTGCTGAGGTTTCGGAAGCAGCTTTGGGAGCTCTGGTTTCTCCCAACCAGAAGAAATGGTTTCACCATTTCAAACCCGAACGCGTGGACATCCACCACCAAGTAAGAAAAATAAAACAATCACAAAATAACTCCACATTATTAAGAATTTTGGAATCCTTATGGATGATTCCAACCCCAATTAAAGGCAGCAGAAAAAGAGAGACTGGGATTTTAGGGGAGAGGTCCCACGGGATGGAGCTTACCTTTCTCACGGAGGTGAACGAAGCAAGGGAGGTGAAGTGAAGAGCCCTGGGTCCGGGAGAGCTTTTATACCATTCCCGAGATCCCGGGGATCAGCCAAGGTGCAATTTGTGGATGTGGATAATTGGGACAAGCCCACAAGGAAGGCGACACGTAGGACCTGGAGGTTGTGCTGACTCCGTGTTTGTCCGCCGGCCCCGAGGCTCGTGAAACGTGAGCCGCGCGTTGCACCCCAGAAACCTCCTCCATCCCAGCCGGGGCCACCTCCCGCTCCTTCCTGGCATCCCACCCACATCCCTGGCCTTGCAGCCGGGATTATCCGGACGCTCTTCCGTGGCTTCTCCGTCATCAATGGCAAAACTCCTCTGCTCACCTGGGGTCACCTGAGGCGCGCCTGTGGGGCGGCTGTCCCGTTAAATCCAGGTAAAATACCCGGAGATGAAATTTTTGGAGCAACTTTGGGGGGTCTTCATTTTTAGCTGTGTCATTTTCAGCCTCAGTTTAATGGGAGAGGAAATCAGGACACAGAGGAAGCCATGGAAGCATCCCGTGGTCCTTAGGTGGTTTTCGGTCACAGGATCTTGGGATCATTCGGGTTGGAAAAGCCCTCCAAGGTCACCGAGTCCAACCCGGGATGGATCAGCATCGTCTCACCCAGCTCAGAGCCCTGAGCGCCACAGCCAGGAATTCCTCGGACACCTCCAGGGACGGGGATCCCAACCTCCCCGAGCCCCTTCCAAAGCCTGACCACCCTTTCCAGGAGGAAATCCCTGCTGAAATTCCAACCTGATCCTCCCCTGGCACAGCCTGAGGCCGTTCCCCCTCGTCCAGTCCCTTGTTCCCTGGGATCAGAGCAGCCCCTTCTCTGGAAGTATTTCTGAATAAAACACAGCTTATGGAATTTTGGGGTTTTATTCCAAATTTTTTATTTCCAATCCTTCTTCATTGGTGAAAAAAAACCACCAAACCCCTGAAGGGGCACAAATCCCCAGCACTCAGCCTTGAACTGATTATTCCAAGGACACGAAGATCTTGACTGAGGTGTTTTAACGTGGTGTAATTGTCCAGTTGTGAGGCACCTAAATCCAGGACCATGCCTTTAATCCAGTGGATCATCTGCAGCATTTGCATGGACTTGCTCCCTGGAAGCTTGGAGATGCTATTGCCCAAAAATCCCCCCACAAAGGCCGAGAACCCCAATTTAGAGATAATCTGTGGCACGGAGTCTGCAATATTGAAAAGCACATCCGTAAACAGGGCAGGAAGGAGCCTTTGTGTCCCACATTCCAGGTTCCTGATTGTTCCCCGCGCACAGAAACGTCCTGCTCAGCCCTATTCGGGGTTTATGACTTTGTGCATTACAGGAGGTCACGGATTCCTAAGAATCCCAGGCAATAGTTCAAAGCGCTTCCGTCACGTTTCAGTTTTTGCACCGGAGGATCCATTTTTCCCTAAAAAATCCCGCGTTTCCCCGGGCCTGTGGAATGTTCTCAGGTGCCACCTTGGTCCTGGCAACACCGAACCGTCAGAAGCTGGGAAAAGTCTCTTTGGGATCTCCAGTCCCTTCAGTTAACTTCAAAAACCCCTTCCTCGTTTATCTCCAACACCAGAACAATCCTCAGGAGGACAAAGTTTTCCTCTCTGTCTCCTCCACGGAATTCCGTGGGCTTGGCCCTCACATTTTGATAAGAGGACACAACTCTGGGTGACCAAGGCAAGGATGGAGAAACTGGTTCAGCTCATAGCTGCATGGAAAGGGCTCCCAGCGCTCCAAAATTAAGGATTTCACTGTTTTTCCTGCTCCAGATTAAATTTCAGTGTCCACATGAGCCCCGTTTGGAGACGGGAGCAAATCCAGGTGCCTGGAGCTGCTGCTGCTCCTCTGGACCCACCAGAGCTCCAGGAGCCTTTGGAAAATACTCTCCTGGAGGTTTCCTGTGCAGGGCCAGGAGCTGGACTCTGATGATCCTGGTGTCTCCCCTTGAACTCAGGACATTCCAAAATTCGCTCATTCTGAGCGGAATTGTCCTCATTTCAGCCCATGTCAAATCCCACTGGAAAAGAGCGTCAGCTCCTGAGGGCGCCAGGAGTTCCAGCTGTGGGTGGGGAAGCCAAGCAAGCAGAAACCACCCCCAAGCTTCCTGCATTCCCACTGCCAGCCTTTAACCTCCATCCCGGCCGGTTTTTATGGGAATATTAAACAAACATCCCACCCATGACTCCGTCATTCCGATAAACCCGTGAGCCACTCTCCGGGTGTTGAGTTAACACCAAGAGGAGCTGGCTTGGCAATTCCTGTTGCAATTCCAAGGAAGTGACTGGAATAATTCCAAGCATTAATTCCCCCCCTCAAGACGTCACGAGATGAAAGAATTCTCCCTAATCTAACGCAGCGCTTGGATCGTTATTCCAAACGGATTTGAAAGGGCTCATAAACGCCAATGAGGAACCCAACGATTTCGCCATCCCCGGGATTTGGGGCGGGCAGGAGGTGCTGATCCGGGAGCTCCAGCTGACATAAAAGCTCTGCTCTCTCCTCGCTCCTCCAAACGCTTCCCTTGACTTCTTGGAGACTTTCGGGTGAGTCTGATTCTTCCTCTCTGCTGCTGTTGATGTGTCTCTTGGGTTCAGCGTGATTTGGTGTCCACCATCCACGCTGTGGGGTGAATCCGCGTGGATTGGGGAAAGATCAGGGATCTTTCTGTCTCCGGGGTGGCAAATGCACCTTTTTGGTGTGTGGAGCCCTCTGGAGCTCCCGGGGTCGGGAATACCAGACCTTGGAGCGACCGGATGATGCTCCGAGACAAGTGGAGCACCTCCCCTATGGAGACAGGCTGGGAGAGCTGGGAATGTCCAGCCTGGAGAAGGGAAGGTTGTGTGGAGACCCCAGAGCACCTTCCAGGATCTGGAGGGGCTCCAGGGAAGCTGGAGAGGGATTTTCCATCAGGAACTGGAGCGACAGGACAATGGGAATGGGGTCAGAGTGACAAAGGGGAAATTCAGGTTGGATATTGGGAAGGAATCGTTCCCTGTGAGGGTGGTGGGGCCCTGGCAGAGGTTATTCCGTGGATTCCCCATCCCTGGAAGTGTCCAAGGCCAGATTGGAGCAACCTGGGATAGTGGGAGTTGTCCTTGTCCGTGGCAGGGGTAGAATTGGATGATCTTGAAGGTGTCTTCCAACCCAGGCAATTCCAAGGTTCTCTGGCTGGTTCAGTTCCAAGCTGTCCCGCAAAGAGCAGGGAGTTGGAGTTGATCCTCGTGAGTCACTTCCAGCTTGAGGGAGTCCACGACCCTGTGATTCTCTGATCATTCCTTGGATACGTTTAACCCATCCCAAAGTTTCCATCAAAGGTCCCGGGTTTGATAAGGAAGTCACCCCTGAGCCACTCACAACCTGAGGAAGCCGTGTGTGTCCAACAACAAATTTCGGGATCTCCTTCCCTTCCTTTCTGGCTCCTCCCCAAAGCTCTGTTCAGGACGTCCAGGACGGAGTGGGAGATTTGTTGTTTATTGTCTTGTCAAGCGGCTTTCTGGGAATGCCGGGCGCTCACAATCCTATAATCTGCTGTTCCCTTGGCTCCCAGCAAAACCGGGATGAGTGGGAAGATGAAGCTACTGTAATTAAGTTCTGTACAAGCTCCATCTCATGCAAACCTGCTGAACCCAAATCCCAGTTTTCCTCCTGACTCACCCAACGACCTTGGACAAAGTCACTTTGCTCTCGCTGCTTTTGCATCCCGGTTTTCGGGTGGACGTGGAGAAATCCGTCGCGGTTCTTTGCAGGATGCTGTGGGGGATTTTCAGAACATTTCCCAGGTGCTCTTGTGAGCGCAGAGAAATCTGAGGGAATTTTTGAAAAAAACGCTTTTTGGAAAAGTAGAGCACCGAGATTGCAAGGCAGGGAATACAGATAATTACTGAGAATGCTCTGCTTGCTGTTTTCACGTGAACTGCTGGATTTTGAAGGTCTTGTCTTCTTTTTTTCAGCCTGTTCTGACCTCCACCCCTGCAGAATGTCCTGCTACGACCTGTCCCCGTCCTCTGCCTGCGGCGTCCTGCGGCCGCAGCCGCTGGCCGACAGCGGGAACGAGCCGTGCGTCCGGCAGTGTCCGGACTCCACCACCGTGATCCAGCCTCCCGCCGTGGTGGTCACCTTCCCCGGGCCCATCCTCAGCTCCTTCCCGCAGGATTCCGTCGTGGGATCTGCCGGAGCGCCCGTCCTTGGGGCCTCCGGGGGCTACGGGGGCCTGTGGGGTTACGGGGGCTACGGATCCCTGGGATACGGGGGGCTCTACGGATACGGGGGCTACGGATCCCTGGGATACGGGGGGCTCTACGGATACGGGGGCTACGGATCCCTGGGCTACGGGGGCCTGTGGGGCTGTGGGGGCTCCCGGGGCCGGTGGGGCTATGGCAGACCCTTTGGCTCTGGCTCCTCCTGGTACGGCCGCTACGGCCGCGGCGGCTGCTGGAGCTGCTGAATCCCGTGGGAATCTCCCTGAGGACGGAACAACCGGCGACTGAGAGGCACAATCCTGGCCCCAAAGGAGGTGTTGTGGCCACCCCGCTGCAGTGGAGCTGGAGGCACACGGCACGTCCTTGGTTTATTCACCTTCTACTTCGTGGTTTTCCGGGCTTTTTTTTTCCGTCTGTGTGTGGAGTGGGTGGGATAAAATAATTTAGATTCTTCTAAATGGCACCTTCAGTGCCCAGCTGAAGAAGAAGAGCTGTGGAAGGAGGTTTTTGCAATCTGATCATCTTGATGTTCTGCAATGCTTTTCTGTCAATGTTTGCTTCTCATTAAAGTGATTCTGTCGTGCATCAAACAAAGGAACTTTTGGGTTTCATTTCTCTGCCCGTGGGTTTGCAAAGCCTGGGGAAAACTCCCATCCTTGCAAGAGGCTTCAAAAATGACTGGAATGGCCCAGCTAGGAGTGAAGTCAGTGCCTGATCACTGATCCAGGATTTGGGAGCAGGAATCCTCGCTCCCCAGCTGGCCTGGGCTGCAATAAAACCACGATGGAGTCAGGGAATCCTGGAATGGTTTAGGTGGGAAGGGGTTTTAAAGGTCACCCAGTTCCACCTCCCACTATCCCAGGTTGCTCCAAGCCCCATCCAGCCTGGCCTTGGACACTTCCAGGGATGGGGAATCCATGGAATAACCTCTGCCAAGGCCCCACCACCCTCACAGGGAACGATTCCTTCCCAATATCCAACCTGAATTTCCCCTTTGTCACTCTGACCCCATTCCCATTGTCCTGTCGCTCCAGTTCCTGATGGAAAATCCCTCTCCAGCTTCCCTGGAGGCCTTCCAGATCCTGGAAGGTGCTCTGGGGTCTCCACAGAACTTTCCCTTCTCCAGGCTGGACATTCCCAGCTCTCCCAGCACGGCTCCTCTGGAGTTGCTCCGACATTTCCACGTCCTTCTTACGCTGGGGGCACCGGAACTCAGGTTTCCAGGTGGGATCCCCAGAGCAGAGCAGAGGGGGAGGATCTGCACACAGGTTAAGACATTTTCTGCCAATGAAAAGTAATTTTTCCAGGTTCCTTAACTCTGTTCACTGCGTTCCAGCTGTTCTTGCTGGTGTGGGTGAATCAGCCTTTGGAGGAGCAGTTTTCCTGTCAAAAACCATCCCAAAAACTTGGGATTTCATGGTTATACAGGGAGATTTCAGATTTAAAAGCTCCATTGTGTGGCCCAAAAAACTTTATTTAAAGATTTGACAGAAAATTAACTCAAGTTCCTGCAGAGACTCTTCCTGAGGACAGGATTTGAACATTTGACTGAGTAAATATTTGAGTGAGAACCTGAAACTCAGAGAGATAAAAGCTTTAAGGGGAAGAAATTCATATTGAAATCTAATTTTCCCTGATTATTTGGGGCAGAACATTCATCTCCAGAGTTTTAGACCAGGTTGGATGAAGCTCTGAGCAACCTGGGCTGGTGGGAGGTGGCCCTGCCCATGGTGAGGGGTTGGAACAACACGAGCTTTAAAGTCCCTCCCAACCCCAAATTCTCCGTGATTCTGGGATAGTTTAGGCTGTTACTGACACCTGCACAGGTGAGACTTTTCCTAAGGCAGATAAGAAGGGGGAAAACACGAGAAAAGAACACCAGAACGTGGCAACTTTGATGCAATAAACTTTTAATGGCAGCGAGCAAAGCAAGACGTTTTCAGAGTCTCCATGAAGCAGGAAACTCCTCTCCAGACAGAGGCACAACCACATCCGAGTGATCCGGGTTCTTCTCCCGAGTCTCAGCGGTGGATTTGAACAAACAGGACCCGCTTTGAGCCCTTTTGTCCCAAGTTTCCCCCGGGCGAAACAGAAATGGGGCGGGAGCAGCACTAAGGCAGAAGCTGGAAGCAGAAGGGGACAAATTCAGAAGGGGCTGAAGAGGAGGCAGCAGTGGCCGTTCCACCACCACATTCCAGCTGTTGGGATTTTTCCGGAGGGCTCAGCAGGAGCCGCAGCTGCCGCGGCCGTAGCGGCCGTAGCGGGAGGAGAAAGGGCCGCAGGAGCCGAAGGATCTCCCGGAGCCCCACAGGCCCCGCGAGCCCCCACAGCCCCACAGGCCCCCATAGCCCAGGGAGGAGCCCCCACAGCCCCACAGGCCCCCATAGCCCAGGGATCCGTAGCCCCCGGAGCCGTAGAGACCCCCGTAGCCCCCGGAGCCGTAGCCCCCGGAGCCCAGGGATCCGTAGCCCCCGTATCCCAGGGAGCCGTAGCCCCCATAGCCCAGGGAGCCCCCGGAGGCCCCAAGGACGGGCGCTCCGGCAGATCCCACGACGGAATCCTGCGGGAAGGAGCTGAGGAGGGGCCCGGGGAAGGTGACCACCACGGCGGGAGGCTGGATCACGGTGGTGGAGTCCGGACACTGCCGGACGCACGGCTCGTTCCCGCTGTCGGCCAGCGGCTGCGGCCGCAGCAGGCCCGAGGCCGAGGTGGAGCACAGGTCGTAGCAGGACATTCTGCAGGGGTGGAGGTCGGTCTGTAAAACAGGTTAATTCAAGTTGATGTTAAAGGAATAGAAAATTTCAGGCTGTGCTGAAGCCTGAAGTGCTGGAGTGTCAGTGATGAATCTGGGAACTAAACCTATTTCCTGTTCCCATTCTTCCCAGCACTCCAGAAGTTTGGCACAACAAAGTCTGCACTCCTCAGCTCTACCTTTGCACCTTCCAGGTGAGGTAATTCTTTCAGTTTTACATCCCCCTTAGTTGATGACTTCTAAGTTTGCTTTTTCCTGTCACAAACTCAGCAGAATTCTCCCAAAAGCAGCCCCATCACCCATCTATAGAAATTATTCTTTATCTCCTAAAACACAGCCAAGGAATCCTTTGAAGTGCTAAAATGTTACAAGTTTTGAGTTCAAAGCTACTTGATGAGCCCCTCTCCTACAAGACCTAGAGATGAACGACAAATTAAACTCCAAATATTCTGCAGAGCTGCCTTAGAGCCTGGCAGTCACCGGAGAGGACTAGGTTAAAATCCAGATTTTTTGCCAGCAAGTTCAGTTCAGAGAAGCCTGCGGGAGCTGTGACTTACCTGGTTCGCAGAGGCAGGACAGCTGAGGGAAGTGGATGGCAGGGCCGAGCGCAGAGACTTTTTATACAACTCCCGGCCCGCCTGGAGGCCACCGGGCACCTGCTGCGTGAGTTCCTAATTAGGTCCCAACCCCAAATTGCAGGGCACATAATTCCCCAAAGTGCTGAAATTGTTTCTGGTTATTGCCTGTGCACTTCAAACCCACACAGAGCGTGAGCTGCACATTCCACCACAGACCTCGATTGTCTCCGGGCTTCATGTGGGGAATTATTTTTTATTATCCCATCGCTTTCCTCAGCGTTAGGGGAGGAAATAAGCTGACTTGATTTATTTATGAGTCCTGCACAATTAGGATGATGGAAGGACACTCATTCTTTTGTCCAGGTCTTTCGGTGTGATCACCAGGAGCCAAAGGAATTTCTTTCAGGATCTCAAATGAGGACTGGGGACAAATAACAAAGGTAAAACCATTTTTCTGCAGGCTCAGCCCTTCCCCATCCGCCTACTCAAGGCAAACACGACAATCAGGAGCATCCTTTAATGGCTTTTCCATCATAAAATCATATCCTGGAATGGTCTGGGTTGGAAAGGACCTCAAAGGTCATGGGCAGGGACAGCTCCCACTATCCCAGGTTGTTCCAAGCTGGCCTTGGACACTCCCAGGGATGGGGCAGCCGTGGAATAACCCGTGCCAGGGCCTCCCCACCCTCACAGGGAACGATTCCTTCCCAGTATCCCACCTAAGCCACCTCTCTTTCTGTGTGAAGCCATTCCCCTTTTCCTGCCACTCCAGCCCTTGGAAATGGTCTCTCCCCATGTTCCTTCGCATCACTCCTCTCTCCACAAGTTCTCTTCCATTCCCTGGGAACACAGAAATAGTTCACCTGGCAGACACAATTCCAAGGAAACTGAGGGGGTTTGAGTTCATCAAACTTTGCTTTCCTTCCTCGTGTTTTCTCCTCCTATTTTTGCATGTTGGAGACACAACAATCCGTGTTTTAAACAAAAAGAGAAAAGGCAGATTTTATTCTTAAGGTCAAAGCCAGGAAGGTCAAAAAAGTGTTATAAACCACAATCTGATGACGGGAAAAACCCAAGAGGCCTCAATTTACCTGTTTTAATGTGATAATCACCTGTAATAGTGGGGTGTTTGCATCCAGGCCCAGGTTTTATATAACAATGACACAGCAGGGACAAGTCAGTAATGGGTGTTCAGGAGGTATCTGAAAATCCCTTGGAATGTTCTCGTAAAACTCGGGCATGTTTCGGTTTGGTTTTATTTTTATTCCCTGGGATAATGGCTCGGGAAATCCTCATCTGTAACTCCAGAGCTGGAAAAGCTCATAATTTATAAATAATGCGTGGTGTGAAGATAAGTTGGAGGTGATGATAACGATGGTAATGACAGAGGAGGACAACCCTGGTGTAAACAAAGGAAGAAACCTCAGCAAAAGGCAGCGTTTGCCTTTCCCAGCAGATTCCCAGCTGGTGATTGCTCCCTGCTGAAAGATGCCATCCAGGACGGGATTAGCTGGGAGATCCTTTCAAAGAACAAAGGGGTTTTGTTTCCACCACGGCGAAATTTGGGATTTCTCCTGTACAGAATTGTGGAGTGGTTCAAAGTTGGAAGGGACCTCAAAGATCTCATTGCCACCGGCAGGGACAGCTTCCACTATCCCAGGTTGATCCAAGCCCCGTCCAAACCGACCCTGGACACTTCCAAGGACGGGGTCACCTCAGTAAAACATAAATTCGATTATTAATTCCATGTACGCTTTGATTATTTTGAGCTTTCCCTAAAAAACATAAATACCTCTCCTTTCAGAACTAAATTCAGCTTTGAGCCGTGGTTTGAGGGGCAGATAAAACCCGAGGCAGTTCTGGACATCTGTGAGCCCAAACCATTCTGCGGTTTTGTGATTTCTGGAAATGCCTGAGCGTCGCTGTCATGTAAGAAGGACAAGAATTTCTGTGCGTAAACAGCTCAGGACGTGGTGCCACCCCAAAAATCTGATCTTAATTCATGAATCATGTTTTAGGATGAGAGATGCACTAATTTCACCCATCAGCCCTTCAGATGAAAGAACCCCGCGTGACGTAAGGCGATAATTGGAATCACGGATGAACACCAACAGAAAGAGCAACAATTTCATCACTTTGAGGAGCAATCAATACCAAAAATGTGTCGTGTCACCTAATGAGCTCCTCTCACCCCTCAGGCAAGTCTGAACTGTATAAAAGCTGTCTCCACTCTGGGCTCTCCCAAACCTCTTCCCTTCGCTCGTTCTTCTCATCAACTTGGTAAGTCTGGAACTGCTCTTTGCCGCTTTTGGAATCCCTCTTTGCCACTTTTGGAATCCCTCTTTGCCACTTTCGGAATCCCTCTTTGCCGCTTTTGGATTCACTCTTTGCCTTAGAATTCAGCTGGGATGGTCTCTTCCATTGGGAACTCATAGGCAAAATTTTAGGTGGAAAGATAAAAATGTTATGGACGGCTGCTCTCTGCCTTCAGGGTCGGGGTTTAATTCCAAACTGAACTGAAATTTTCTTGTTTCGGCAGAAAATTAAGTTGGATATTGGGTTGCCTCCACCAGTTGTATCCATGATGTGGTTATTCCTACATTTAGTTCTATTTATTCCAATATTTCTTCCTATTCTCTCTTTGGTTAAATGGCTAACTGGACATGATTTTAAAAGTTTAAATCTTCCAGGTTTGTGGGGAAATGTTGAGTTTAGAGGCAAACCTGGCATTATATCCAGCTTATTCCATTACAAATCACCCCAAATGCTCTGAATTCCAGCTAAATGGGCATGAGCACCCCCAGAGGTCAGGCAGTGGCTCGGAGCAGGACACAGAGAGGAACTGAGAGTGTTTAAAATGCTCTGTGAGATATTTATTTAAGATTCCAAGGGCTCACGGAGGGAATTTAAGGAGCCGAGAGGTGAAGCGCTGGGCTTTTCCCTGTTAACGAGGGCAAGTTGTTTGGTGTGAGACTTCTTTTTCAGAAATCAGAATGCTCAGGTGTTAAGCTCCTTGTAAGTATCCCAAAGCCCTGATTCAATGTTTTGGAAATTCGGGACAATCATCTTCGCAATCCCCTTGTAATGGTCTCATCAAACAAGGAGCGAATCTGAACAGACAAAGAGTTATAATCCCTGTTTTGACAAGGATCAGCACAAAGGAGATCAGTGGGAATGCAGAGCCAGAGTCATGAAACCATGAATAACAACACGCTCGGCTCTTGGAGCTGAGTCCCACTCCTTGCTGAGGCACTGACTCATTTTGCTCTTCTTATTTAGTTTTTGTCTTTAATGGACGTGGGGAATTACGGAGTTTCAAAGCTCTCCTGCGTGGGGAGAGGCAGCCAACCCCAGAGCCCTTTTCTGCAGGTGAATAACGCCTTGTACTTGCTCAAACCCCCTCTTGCAGATCGCCCTGCACCCCTGCAGAATGTCCTGCTACGACCTGTGCTCTACCTCGGCCTCGGGCCTGCTGCGGCCGCAGCCGCTGGCCGACAGCGGGAACGAGCCGTGCGTCCGGCAGTGTCCGGACTCCACCACCCTGATCCAGCCTCCCGCCGTGGTGGTCACCTTCCCCGGGCCCATCCTCAGCTCCTTCCCGCAGGATTCCGTCGTGGGATCTGCCGGAGCGCCCGTCCTTGGGGCCTCCGGGGGCTCCCTGGGCTATGGGGGCTACGGCTCCCTGGGATACGGGGGCTACGGATCCCTGGGCTACGGGGGCTACGGCTCCGGGGGCTACGGGGGTCTCTACGGCTCCGGGGGCTACGGATCCCTGGGCTATGGGGGCCTGTGGGGCTGTGGGGGCTCCTCCCTGGGCTATGGGGGCCTGTGGGGCTGTGGGGGCTCGCGGGGCCTGTGGGGCTCCGGGAGATCCTTCGGCTCCTGCGGCCCTTTCTCCTCCCGCTACGGCCGCTACGGCCGCGGCAGCTGCGGCTCCTGCTGAGCCCTCCGGAATGTCCCTCGACTGAAAAACGCTGGCAGACGATTTCTGGATCCTCACCCGGGCTCCTGAGGAAGGGGCAGAGCATCAGACTTCACTTCACACCGTGGAGTCAGAGCGCCTCTGGAAATTCTGTTTCTCGTTTTCCTTCTCCCTCTGTTTATCTCCTCTTCCCCTCCCCTGCCAGTGGCCAAACGCGGGACTCCCCCATCCACTGGCTTCTCCCTGAAACTGCTGCCTCCTGAGACGGGCTGAGGGAACAGCTCTCGTGAAGCACAGAGGGCAACCTGCCTGTCTCTGCCTTCTTGTCCTTGTCCTTGTCCAGCGGGGCTCTCCTGCCCTTGCAATAAAACATTCCTGCATCCAACACCTGCCTCTGTTTTTCCTGTTAAGGCCCAGCGTGGGTTTCAGGGCTCCCTCTCAGCCCCATCAGAACCAGGCTGAGATGCCTTTGGTCAGCCCTGCAGCTGAGAATCCTCTCTGCCTCACACCAATTTTCCCAGCTGTCAGATTTCCAGGAGTTATTCCAATTATTGTCATCCAGTTGGGCACTGACCAGGCTCCCCAGGGAATGGTCACGTTCCCAAGGCTGCCAGAGCTCCAGGAGTGCCTGGACAACGCTCCCAGGCCCAGGGTGGGATTGCTGGGGTGTCTGTGCAGGGCCAGGAGCTGGACTCAATCCTTGTGGATCCCTTCCAGCTCAGGATATTCCATGGCTCTATTTTTTAAGTAGTTAAATTTTAATTTTGCATCTTGCAGACGATGCCGAAGAAATCATCAATCTGCCTTCAAAGACAAAGCTAAAAAATGTGGCCTGAAGTTCTGCCAAAGCAGGTTCTGAAAAGGAATGATAGGAGGAGGGTGAACAAAGGGAAACAATTTTTGAGATAGGTATCTCTGAGCAAAGATGAAGCATTACCTTCTCTTTTTTCGTTAATCACTGCCGTGATAAAGTTGCCTCGGGGAAGGTTTGGCTGAACCTGTCAGCAGGTGAAATAAAAAGAACAAGAACTGATGCATTAGAGAGGATTTACTTCTTCCTTCACGGGGACTCTTTCAAAGAAAAGCTCCACACATGAGTGTAAAATGTCTTGATCTCAGCCCCTGACAGAGGCAAGGCAGAGCAAGTCTTGTTTTTCACAGGTAATTTCAATATTCCTCCTCAAATGGAACTGGCTCTGTCAGGTGGCTGTGTGCTGTGAGGAATAAATTGAAATGGAGATCAGTCCATGGTACTGGTGAAGGCTGCTTTGATTTGAAGAAAACAATATTTCATTTTTATGGTTAAACAAACACTTCTTGAGAATATTTTGGCCAAAAATCACCAAATTGTTTGGGTTGGAAAAGACCTTTGAGATCATCGAGTCCAACCTGTGCCTGATCCCCACCAGGCCACCCAACCCAATGTCCAGTCCTTCCTTGGACACCTGCAGGGATGGGGATTCCAAACCTCCCTGGGCAGCCCCTTCCAAGGCCTGACCTCCCTTTCCACGGGGAAATTCCTCCTCATGCCCAACCCGAGCCTCCCCTGGCACAACTTGAAAAGCTCTTCCCAACAGGTTCTCCTCTCCCTCCCTGCTTCATCCTCCCCGTCCCTGTTTCCTCTCAGCCAGGGCAGTTCCTCGGCACAACTTTGCAAAACACGGATGCTTCTCCCTGAGTTTCTCATCCGATCCCTGCTCCCACTCGCGGCCTCCAGGAGGTACTGGGGTGTAAACCACGAGCCCAGCTGAACACCTGAGCTCCGACTGCCAGTGCTCCCCTGATCCTGCCAGCGAGGCAGTGCCAGGCAGGCACCAGCCAGCGCCTGATTAGGGGCGTTGTGTCAGGCAGCGAGCGCTCAGCCCGAGATAGCACCGTGCCGAGAGCCATTAGCACCCAGCGAACACGAGAACACAGCTTTAATTTGGGCTGGGTGCCTGCCCGCAGTGAGCTCACGGCTGATTGCAAAATCCTCCACAGAGCTGACCTTTCTCTCAGTGTCTACACGGGAGTGGAGGGGTGGAGGGACTTTCCTACGTTCGTTACTCAAGTACCAGCCTCGAAAACCTCTAATTATTCATTTGCGTTCCTGGCATTGGCACATCTTTGGGGAGAGCTCTGGGTTGTGCCCTGATAACAGAAAGCTGAGTGGCACAAAACAGGAGGGAATCGGGAGTTTCAGACTGGAAAAACGAGGTGGCTGAACGGCTGGGAGCAGCAGTGCCGGGGTGAGGACGGGGCAGAGCCGGGTGCCTGCTGACTGCGGGGAAAAGAGGTGGGGTAACGGCAGGGAACCTTTCCAGTCCGACCATCCAGGAGCCACCAGAATTCTTTCGGCAGGAAAACACCTCCAACACCATCGAGTCCAACCTGTGACCCAGCCACACCTTGTCAACCAGCCCAGAGCACTGAGGGCCACGTCCAGTAGGACCATCTCAGCCACGACCAGTGGTTCTAGTGACCTCTCGGGGGTCCGGCTTGACTCCCCACACCCCCCAAACTCACAGCCACAAAAGGATCCCTGCCCCAGCTCAATCCAGGTTTTCCCAGCAGAATCTCAGAGCTCTGGGTCCTTAATTTAATCATGGTGCTACAACAGATTAACAGCATGAGCTGGTGCCTCTGAGGACGGACAGAAAAGGACACCCTGGGATTTTCTACCCTCAAAATCGGGGGTCATCAGCGCCTGTTGTGTGCCTGAGTGTCCAGTCCCTGGCTGGGCCACAGATCCCTGTGCCCTTCACATGCTCTGGGGTGAATATACTGTAAATAAAAAATGCCAGAAAGTTGTGGTAATATAAGAAGAACCTGTTAAAACAAGGGGAAGAACACACCCAATTTCCGTTTCACAGCAAACATGTCCAGACTTTCCCAACAGACAGGGTGAACCCAGGAAAAAAGAATGGAACTAATCCTATATAAGCTAAAATGGACAATACAGAGGGACAAAAAATGGTGTGGGACATGTGATCCCAAGTAAAACAAGGGAAATAATTTTAGGTTCTCTGCTTTTACCATAAAGGGACTTAACACATTTCCCTAAAGGAGACAGAGAAGCAATTTTGGAAAAGGACCCTGATAATGCTGCTGGGAAGAGAATTTCAAACACAGACACAGA
>WBMZ01012083.1:0-13442 GCA_013400975.1 Atrichornis clamosus | reverse complement strand
GGCGCTGCCGAGCCCGGGCGTCGCGGCGGGGCCGGACGGAGCGCCCGCGGTGGGAGCGGCTGCGCTGCCCCGGACCCACGGAGTGGGATGGGGGCCTGGGGGGCTGCGACCCGTTTGATTACCCGCAGGTGGGATTAGAGACCGGCCGGCTTGTGATGGGCACCGGGGGCACCCGGGCGAGGGGGCACCGCGGCAGCCCCCGGCCACGCCACCGTCCCTCGCCGCGGCCCCGTGTGGCTGTGGCGGAGCTGCGGGTGGAAAACTTGGGTGGGAACCCGATCCGGGCCGGCGTATCCGTTCCGATCCCGGCGGGTTAAGGTTACCGGCCCCTCTGATTCAGCAGCGGGTCACCTCCAGCCGCGCCGCCTCCTGGCCAGCCCCTAAGCGCCTTTTCCAATTAGCCAGGCATTTTGATTAGTGTAAACCTTTTATCCTGCTTTGGGGCCCTTGGCCTCCATCTGTCCTGTGGCCCCAAATCCCTCCTGCAGCTGTGGATCAGGGTCATGGACACCCCCAACCCCCCTCGAGCTGGGGCGTGAGGTCCTTCGGGGCTGAGACTGCCTGGAACTCATGACAGCGATGAGGGTCCGGCCCCTTGGCAAAGGACAGGAGGGGACGGGTGCAGGGGACAGTCTCCACTCCCACCCTGCAGGCACCGGCCCCCAGCCCTGCTGGGAGCCCTCAACCAGAGCAGGCGCAGCCACAAGAAGCCCTGGCCTCGGCCACGCTCCACCACAGGCACCTGGGGACGGGCTCTGCCACCGCTTGGACACCCCAAAGTGCCCCGATTCCCGTGCTGGGGTCTGGCCGTGCCGTGGCGATGCTGTGCTGGCTCCCGCTGCCGTCCCCTCGGCCCCGCGGCTCCGGTGTCAGCCCGGTGCCCGGTTATTGTTCCCACAAACAGCCCCAGCTTTGGTTGCTCATGACTTTTTCATGCCAGGCTGGCGCTGCCCGCACCGGGGGGTGCCGTGGCCCCCTGAGCCACGACACCTGAGCCGTGGCTGCCCGGCCCCTGTAACTGACCCCCGAAACGGAGCCGGGTTGGCTTTCGGGCCACAGTACGGGGGGGATAAGTGGGTCAGGGTCCTGGGGGGCCCGGGGGGGGCTGTGGGTGGCGGGGTGGCCGCGTGGCTCTCGGTGGGTGCCCACCAGCACCTGCCTGGCAGCGCAGCTGTGAGCGGCATTTATACATCCCGGCCCCCCCGACGCCCCCGGCGGGGTCAGGTTCCCCTCGGGGGGGCCCTGGGTGCTCCCCCTCAGCCACAGCGCGTCCCTGCGTCCCCCCGGCCTGGGGACAGCCAGACCCCTCCCCACTGGGGGCTGCTGAGACCTGACACGCTCATGGCAACCCTTCCGGCCAGAGCATCTCTGGGGGCTGGGGTGCATGACGCCCCCCGTGCCCCCCCAGTTTCCATCCAACACCCTTCCCAGGAGGGATACGGAGGTGCTGGGCTGCCCAGGGGGTCCCCAGTCGCCAGCCCTGGTGGGGGCCTGTCAGAGGGGAATGGGGGGGACTCAGCTGTGCCTGGGGGGCAGGCAGGGGTTTGGGGTAGGGGTTGTGGTGGGGGTCAGGACAGGTGAGGGGATGCTGGGTGGTGCGACCCCCTCCTGGTTTCTGTCCTGGGAGGGATACGGGGGTGTTGGGCCTCAAGCCCTGGTGGGGGGTGGCAGAGGGAAGTGGGGGGCTCAACCGTGCCCCAGCAGTCCCGGGGTGTCAAGGAAGGGGCTCGGGGTGTCGGGGTGGGGATCAGGAGGGGTATTGGAGTGCTGGGAGGTGGGACCCCCATCATCATCCCATCACCCCTCCCCTGCGCACGGGCACCGGGGACGGACGGACACCAGGCGGCGGGGCGGGGCGGGGCGGCGGTGGTGCCTTCCTCCTCCTCTTCCTCCTCCTCCCCCTCCTTNCTCCTCCTCCTCCTCCTCCTCGTACTCCCGCCCCTGCCCCTCCCTGCCTGGCCCTGCCCGCCCTGAGTCACGGGTGGGGGCGGCCCACGCGGGTTGGCCCCGGTGCTGTGTCGGGGCAGGGGGTCCGGCCGGGATGTCCCCCGGGCCCCGCGGGATGCGGTGTCACCTGCGCAGCCCCCCCGAGCCAGACCCCCCGGTGTCCTCCTGGTCCCACCACGGCCCGGCGGGACACGGCGCTGGCTCGGGGAGAACGAGGCCTCTCAAGCTGTGTCGGGACCCCCCAGGACCCCCGTCACCCACCCAAGGCTATCCCGAAGCGCTGCTGTCGCTACACCCCGACCCCTGCTCTGAGTGTCACCAATCCCGGTGGCACCGGGAGCTGCTGGGAAGGGCTGGGCAGGCGTGGGAATCCCATGGGACATGGGGCCGGTGACACCAGTGGCCACCGCTGCCATGGGCCTGAGTGGCCCTAGGAGCTGGCATGCGCGGCTGGTGCGTGGGCCTCTGGCACAGCATGTGGCTACCTGGCATAGTACATGGCTACCTGGCATGATAGGCTGCTACCGGGCCTGGTATATGGCTAATGTGACATGGGACGTGGCTACCTGGCACAGTGCGTGGCTACCTGACGTGGTGCCTGGGCCTCTGGCACAGTGTGTGGCTACTTGACGTAGTACATGGCTACCTGAGATGGTACAAGGCTACCTGGCATGATGTGTGGTACTTGACACAGAGCATGGCTACCTGACATGGGGCGTGGCTACCTGGCCCGCTGTGTGACCACCCAGGACCCCCGGCACTCGCACCTGGCTGTCACCGCACAGGTGGGAGCCCTAAGGGGGCAGGGGGGTCGCAGGGCCCAGGGCACTCCCTGAGTAAAGGGGGCTCGGACATGAGGAGCCCCCAGGCTGGGTGAGCACAGCGGTGCCAGAATTGGGGCTCCAGTGGGGCTGGGGGGGCTCAAACTGGGGTGTCACTGGGGTCACTGGGATGTCAGCACTGACCGGGGGGTGTGGGGGGGGTGTGGGGTGTCTGTGGGGTGCAGGGGGTGCATGGCCGGGCCTGTGGGTGCTGGGGGGAGCGCGGGGGGTCAGGGGGTGCCCGGAGCCATAAGAGCCACCCGCTGGTGAGAGGTGTCACCTCTGTGACTCTGGTGTCACCTGTGGGGGTGTGATGGACGCAGGGATGTTCAGGGCAGAGTCTGGGGTGCAGCTGGGGGCGAGTCAGGGTCCCCAGCCTGGTGCTGTGGGTGGGGGGCCATGGTTGGGGGGTCCCAGGTGCTGTGGGTGGGGATGAAGGTGCTGTGGGTGCTGTGGGTGCGGGGTGCCGTGACTGGGGGGTCCTGGGTGCAGTGGGTGAGGGGGTGTCATGGTTGGGGTGTGCAGGACTCATGGGTGGCAGGGTCACGGCTGTTGTGGGGGGGGTGCAGGTGGGTGTGGGGGTTCCACTGCCAGGTGGGGGTGCAGGTGCCATAAGTGGGGAGCTCCCGGTGCCCGGGTGTGGGGTGCAGGTGGGTGTGGGGTGCAGGTGCCGTAGCTGGGGGTGTCCCGGTGCCGTGGGTGAGAGGGTGCAGGTGGCTGGGGGGGTCCCGGTGCCCGGGTGGGGTGCACGTGCTGCCCGGTGCTGCCCAGGGTGGGGGGCGCGGTCCCACCTTCGGGGTGCGGGGCCAGGCCCAGCGAGGCCCGCGGGGGCCCAGCACTCCCGGAGGCGCTGCCGGGGGGGGTCCCGGCCCTGCCGAGGGGGTCGCGGCCGGGGGGTCCCGCCGGGATCCGGGGGTCCCGCCGGAGCCGGGGGTCGCCCCCCCACACAGCCCCCCCGCCGCATGCAGGTTCCGGGGTGCTGCGGGGCGGGGCCAGCCCGGCAGCCGCCCCACGTGGCCTGGGCCGCGCCAGCCAATGAGAGCGCGTGTTTCTGAAAGATCTCCATATATGGCGATGTTCTCGGCCGAGGAGGCGGGGCTCTCGCCACCCGGATATAAAAGCGCGGGGCTGGCAGCCGGGCGGTCTCACTCAGCCGGCGGCAGCGGATCAGGCGGCACCGTCACCGCAGCGCCCACAGCAGCGACCCCCGCGCAGCAGGTACCGCAGAGCCTCGCGCCGCGCCCCCGCCGCCCCTTCCCTTGCATTCTGCAAGGGGTGCGAAGGGGGTTTACCGCATTCGCTACCGCCCGGCCCCGCCGTGGGCTGCGGCCGAGTGGCGCGTTCCCCCCCACGCCGCGCTGGGATGGTGTCGGCCGTGGGTACAGGCCGGTGGGGGCGTGTGGGGGGGTGTGTCGCGATTGGTGGAGGTGGCGGGTGACGTCAGCGCGCGGGAGATTCAAACGGGATATTCAAACGGGAGAGACCATTGGGGCGCCGTGCCGGGGGGGGGCCGGGCATGGCCCGGCGCCAGCGGCTCCTCCCGGGGCCGCGGCGGGCGCTGACCCGGCCCTTCCTTCCCTCCTTCCCGGCGCAGCCTCCGCCATGGAAGAGGAAATCGCCGCCCTCGTCATCGACAACGGCTCCGGCATGTGCAAGGCCGGGTTCGCCGGGGACGACGCTCCCCGCGCCGTGTTCCCCTCGATCGTCGGCCGCCCCCGGCACCAGGTGAGGCGGGCGGGGAGCACGGGACGGGCTGGGCCGGGGCGCGGCGGGGGCGGCGCTGACTCACCCGTTCGGCTCCGCAGGGCGTCATGGTGGGCATGGGGCAGAAGGACAGCTACGTAGGGGACGAGGCGCAGAGCAAGAGGGGTATCCTGACCCTCAAGTACCCCATCGAGCACGGCATCGTCACCAATTGGGACGACATGGAGAAGCTCTGGCACCACACCTTCTACAACGAGCTGCGCGTGGCCCCCGAGGAGCACCCGGTGCTGCTCACAGAGGCTCCCCTGAACCCTAAGGCCAACAGAGAGAAGATGACGCAGGTACCGTGTCCCCCCCCGCCCACTGGCCCCCGTTATTCATCTCCTTCACGAACCTTCTTTGTTACATCTGAGACCTGAATTTTTTGTTCTTTTTTTTTTTTGTTTCTTCCGACATTTTCAGGGTTCTGTTCTCCTGGCATTTCTCCCCTGACGCCTCAGGTTCTTTCATTTGTGTTTCTGCCTGCATCCTTTGGCTTTCCCTTCACACACCGGGGTTGCTCTGCATGCAGCATGTGTGTTCTAACACGAGTGCACACACCCAGCTTGCGGCTCGCTGCTCATTGGCTCTTCTCCTCCTTGCAGATCATGTTTGAGACCTTCAACACCCCGGCCATGTACGTGGCCATCCAGGCTGTGCTGTCCCTCTACGCCTCTGGCCGTACCACAGGAATTGTAATGGACTCCGGGGACGGCGTCACCCACACCGTGCCCATCTACGAGGGTTATGCTCTGCCCCACGCCATCATGCGTCTCGACCTGGCCGGCCGCGACCTCACCGACTACCTCATGAAGATCCTGACAGAGAGGGGCTACAGCTTCACCACCACGGCCGAGCGGGAGATCGTGCGGGACATCAAGGAGAAGCTCTGCTACGTGGCGCTGGACTTCGAGCAGGAGATGGCCACGGCCGCCTCCTCCTCCTCGCTGGAGAAGAGCTACGAGCTCCCCGATGGGCAGGTCATCACCATCGGCAACGAGAGGTTCAGGTGTCCAGAGGCGCTTTTCCAGCCTTCCTTCCTGGGTAGGTGTGGGGCAGGGTCGGCTCCAGGTGGGGTGGCTGAAGGGGAGGGGCTGGGTGGGCACTCAGAGGGGCTTGGGTGGCACTAAGAAGGTGGTGGGTGGGCAGTAAGAGGTCCTGTGTGGCATTAATGGGATTGATGTGGCACTAATGCAGCTGCCCTTGTCCCCTCTCGCAGGCATGGAATCCTGTGGCATCCACGAGACCACTTTCAACTCCATCATGAAGTGTGACGTGGACATCAGGAAGGACCTGTATGCCAACACCGTGCTGTCCGGGGGCACCACCATGTACCCCGGCATCGCCGACCGGATGCAGAAGGAGAGCACGGCGCTGGCTCCCAGCACCATGAAGATCAAGGTGGGAAACGCTCCGTGGGGAGATGAGGGGTGGGCAAAGGGAAGGTTGGACTGTTCTGACCCCGCTCTCTCCTCCTGCAGATCATTGCCCCGCCCGAGCGCAAGTACTCCGTGTGGATCGGCGGCTCCATCCTGGCGTCCCTCTCCACCTTCCAGCAGATGTGGATCAGCAAGCAGGAATACGACGAGTCCGGCCCCTCCATCGTGCACCGTAAATGCTTCTAAACGGACTGCGGGCCCCGCCACCGCGTCACGCCCGGGAGGTGTGCCCAGGCATCCATACACCTCATGCCAGCCTCCTGCAACTGGAATAAGCCTTCTTCCAAAAGAATCCTGCCCTTGGGAAGTCTGTACCTGATGTTAGACACGTGGATGGGCGCGCTGTCACTTGATTTGACCTTGTAGCCGAGTTAGCCGCTCCCTGAGCTCATACCCTGTATGGATCGGCTCCCTGGGGCCCCCCAATCCTGGGATTTCCCCATCCCTGGGCCCCCCCACACTGACAGCAGCCCCAGGACCGTTCTGTATAGGGTATGTGGAGCCAGACTTTGCCGTACATCCCGTGTGGAATATTCCAGGTTTCCTGTAGAGGCTGGTAGGAGTCCATCGAGAATTTTTTTCACCGTTTCTAGCAAGGTTGGGAAAAAAAAAAACATATCGCATCCGAGCCTTACACCCCTCCTCATCTTCCTCATCCTTCTCCTCCCACTGATCCCACCACGGGGCTCGAGTTCCTCAACTCCGAGTTGCTGAAACTGCATTTACACCTGTAAATTTCTGCATTGTTTTAATTTATGTCAAGATTTTTTTTCTTTTTTTTTCTTTTTTTTTTTTTTTTGTACGTTGCCTTAATGTTCTCACGTGACGGTAGGAAAACAAACAAACCAAAATTTGTTTAAAAATCATCTGAAAAGTTGAGAAATTGTAATGCCCAACAACACTTCATTGTGTAAGGAAAATAAAATGGTAAAAAGCTGCAGTAACTCCAGCTGGGTTTGTGTGTGGTGAGCGGAGCACTGAGTGGGAGCTTCCCCAGGAAGCTGGGGGCTAAAACTAAGTGTTCAGGGCCAAAGAGCAATGATCCATGGGCTGGATTTTCTCCAGTGGACTCCCGGGATCCTCTTGCCCTTGTTCCTGGAATCTCAGGGATGCTCTCCCCCTGCCTGGAGATCTCCAGCTCTTCCTGCCGTGCCCCTCCTTCATTGCTTGGGGACCAAAGTGCCCTTGTCTGTGGTTTGGTTTGAGGTGTTGGGATGGGTGGGACTCCACTCAGGGACACCCCAAGGCCCTGGGGGTGGTGTCTGCAGGGCAGGGGGTGACCCTGGGCAGGAGGGGTGGCTGCAAAGGCTGGGGTGGGGGGGTCACAACATCAGCACCTGGGTGGGGGTCCCAGTGCTACGAGGACCCTGGGTGTCACTGTCCCCTCTGTGCCAGGGACATGCCTTGGCCCCCTGTTGATTTGGGGTGCAGGCCCCCCCCAGTCATGGCTGGGCAGTGCTGGGGGGCAGGGCCTGGACTGGGCCCAGTGTGGGTGGGAAGTCCCCGGGTGTCCCCAGTCCTGGGGATCTCCCCAGTGGTCCTGGGTGGGTGTGGGGTGTCCTGGGCCCCCTCAGGCCATGGCACCTGCACTCGCCCCCTGCCCAGCTCCTGCAGCTGTCCATCTGTGCATCCCTGTGCACCCACCTGTGTGTCCCACTGAGCACCTGTCCGTCCATCCATCCATCCCTGCGTCCTTCTGTCTGCTCTGCACCTGCCATCCATCCCTCCCGGCATCCGTCTGTCCATCCATCCTGCCATCCTCACATCCGTCTGCCCAGCCTCCTTACATCCATCTGTCCATCCCGCTGTCCATTCCTCCCTGGATCCATCTGTCCATCTGTCTGTCCACCCAGCTCTGCACTCGCCTGGCTCACCATCCATCCCTCTCTGCATCCGTCTGTCTGTCCAGCTGTCTATCCCTCCCTGCATTCATCTGTCCATCGCTCCCTGTGCCCGTCTGCCTGTCCATCTGTCCGCTCCCGTGTCCATCCGTCTCTCCGGCCACCTTTCCATCCTGTGCACACATGTCCAGCCTCCTTCCAGCCATGTCCCTGTCCGTCCGTCCTTCCCAGCACGCGGCTCTCTGTCCCTCCTCCTGCCCATCCATCCGTCCGTCCTGCCGGGCCCGTGTTCTCCTGTCCATCCCCTCCTCGTCCCGCCAAGCACTGCCCCCGCCCCGTGTCCGTCTGTCCCCCGGTGTCCGGCGCTCTGTCGCGCTCTGTCGCGGCGCGGCCGCCAGGGGGCAGCACGGCCCCGCGCGCAGGCTCGGCCCCGCCCGGAGCGCCCCCTGGCGGACGGGGAGGGTTCGGCGGCACCGAGCCGGTGCCGAGAACAAAAGCGCGCCCCGACAGCCAATGGGAGCCCGGCTGCCGGCACGGCCCGCGCTGATTGGCGGAGGCGCGGCCAATGGCGAGGGAGCGCTGCCCGTCCGTCTGAGCCCACGTGGGAAAGGGGGGAGCGGGCCCTGCGTGACCCATCCTGCATCCCTGATCAATCCCTGCATCCCCGATCCATTCCTGCTCCATCCCTGCACCCCTGATCCATTCCTGCTCCCCCCCTGCAGCCCTGATCCATTCCTGCTCCATCCCTGCACCCCTGATCCATTCCTGCTCCCCCCCTGCAGCCCTGATCCATTCCTGCTCCATCCCTGCACCCCTGATCCATTCCTGCTCCCCCCCTGCAGCCCTGATCCATTCCTGCTCCATCCCTGCACCCCTGATCCATTCCTGCTCCCCCCCTGCAGCCCTGATCCATTCCTGCTCCATCCCTGATCTATCCCCTGCAGCCCTGATCCATCCCTGCCCAGCCCAGGGGACTCTAACCCTGTTGTCCTGCCCATCTCCTGCCCACACCGAGCTGGGGAGGCCCCTGGGGGCACTGGGCAGGGGTGGGTGCCCAAAACTGGGGTGCCCAGGGCAGGGAGGTGCCCATAATTGGGGCTACAAGGGATGGTCGCAGCACGAGGGAAACTGAGGCAAAGCCGAGAGCGGAGCCAGCACGAGCAACGGTTCATATATTTATTCATAAGCCAAGTTATCCATAAAAAAGTTCCATAGTAAAAGGCCTTTACAGGAGTGGCGGCTCATAAAACCTTTGTTTAACCCTTTGCTCCTTTTTTTTTTTGTCCTTTTGGGTTTTTTTTTTTTTTAATCCTGTTTTGTGGGATTGGTTTTTTTAGTGTTTACACTGGAAAAGCCCCTGTACATATTTTCCAGGCAGCGGCGGCGGGACGGGCCAGCGTCCGCCGGCCCCGCGGGGTCCCCGTGGTCCCCCCGGGATGTCCCCCCCGCGGTCACCCCGCTATTGCACTGGGGACGGCGGCGCTGGGCCCCCCGCCTGGGGCCAAGCCCCCCGCCCTGGCCCCCTCTGTACAGCGCTCCCCGCTGTCCCCGTCCCCCCCAGGCTGGGGGACACAGTGCACTGAAATGACCCCCCCACACACCCCTTTCCCCGAGGATTATTATTATTATTTTTTTGTCTTTTTTTTTTCATCATTTTTTGTCTTTTTTTTTTTTTTGCTGTTGTTTTGTTTTTTGTTTTTTTTTTTCCTTTCTCGCTTTTCCATAAAACTTCCCGGAAGAAATACAATATTTACAGGCAAAATAAATAGAACAACACACCTGATTTCTGCTTCACCTGCTGGCAAACAGTCAGAGGTACTAGGGAAAGTTATGGCTTGTAGGGGAGCCCCCCCCCACCCCTGCGCCCCGCAATGTCCCCACGTCAGCCTTTGCGTAAGAGCCGGGCGGGGTCAGCAGGGGCCGGGCACCCCGGGGGTCAGCACAGGATGGGCACCCCGGGGGTCAGCACAGGATGGGCACCCCGTCGGCGGTCACCAGGCGTCCCGTGGTGGGGTCGTAGGTGCCCGCCAGGTAATAGAGGTCCTGGCGGTCCTGGCAGCGGCGGCCGCGCGTGAGCTGCTCGTAGTGCTCCCGCCCCACCACCTGGCACTTGTGCGAGATGGTCTGCACGTCGTTCTCGTCCTCGTGGCACGACTGGTACAGCGCGTTCTGCGGGGACAAGGCGCTGTTACTGCCATGGAGGGGCTGCCTGCTGTGGGGTGTGGCTACCTGGGCTGGGACATGGCTGCCTGGCATAGTACGTGGCTATGTGGCATGGGACACGGTTATCTGGCACAGCATGCGGCTACCTGGCACGGCATGCGGCTACCTCGTGTGGTACATGGCTACCTGGACTGAGACGTGGCTACCTGGTGTGCTACATGGCTACCTGGCATGGGACAAGGCTACATGACCTGGGACATGGCTACCTGCCCTGGGACATGGATACCGGGAGTGGAATGTGGCTACCTGATGTGGTACGTGGCTACCTGACACGATACGTGGCTCCTTGACATGGTGTGTGGCTACCTGACGTTATGTGGCTACATGACATGGTAGGTAGCCACCTGACATAGCACGTTGCTACCAGACGTGTTACGTGCCCATATGCCATGCTACACGGCTACCAGTCAGGGCACATGGCTCCCTGCCCCAGGTGCCCCGCCCTCACCTTGCCATCGCTCTGGCGCTTGCCCAGCTTGGTCTCCTCGGGGTGGTAGAACCACTTGACCTTGACCACCATGTTGCTGGCCCAGGACTCCCACATGCTCTCGATGCGGCCGATGTAGGGCAGGTTGGGCCGCCCGGCCGACAGGAACACGGCGCAGTCGCCCACGCGCAGCGTCTCCTTGCCCCGCACGATGGCCTTGTAGAACAGCTTCCGCGCCTTGCCCTTCATGCCGCGCCGCTGGGGGGGCACACGGGCTCAGGGGTGGCACAGGGACCCCCAAACCTTGTCCCTCGCAGACACCCACCCGCGGCCCCTGCCCTCAGCTGCGCCCGCTCCTTCCCTCCCAAACCGTGCCCCGTGCTGGGTGCCTGTGGCGGGTGCGTGGGGTTCCTTACCTGCGTGGGGTTCCCCGACCACCTCCAGAGCTGGCGCGCGGGCAGGAAGGCGGAGATCTTTGGCCGGTTTTCCACCGAGGGCAGGCGCTGCCGCCGGGAGAACTCTTTGGCTTTGGCGAAGCTGAGGGGATCCTTGCGTTTGAGCTTGGCCTTGGGGGTGGCGGCCGCCTTGGACAGGAAGCAGCGCTGGGGCGCGGAGCCCTTGGGCCGCAGCGCTTCCGGCTGCGCCAGCAGCGCCGGCACCGGGTGCGACAGGCAGGTCTGGAGCAGCAGCGCCGAGTCCTCATCCTCCGAGCTGTAGGAGGAATCCTCATTGTCCGAGGAGCAGAGGCTGGAGGTGGAGATGGAGCCGGAGCTGGATGAGGTGGAGGAGCCCGAGGAAGAGGAGGACACGGAGAGGCGCGTCATGAAGCGCGAGGGGACGTCGGCGCCGAGTCCACCCGCGTCCTCGTCCTCGTCCATGTCCGAGTAGGAGCTGTGGCAGTCGCTGTCGCAGTTCAGGGCGAAGTCCCCGTGCCCCGAGTACTTGCGCAGCGCCAGCCCCACGGGCAGTGGGTGGGCGGCTGTGCGGCCCCTGCGCTCCCGGCCACCCAGTCCCGTGTGTCCGTAGCCGTGGCTGCCCAGCGGCCGCTCCAGCCTGGCCCCAAAGTCCTTCTCGGCCAAGAGCAGCGCCTTGCATGTCTTGTTCTTGGGGGACGTCACCCCTTCGTGGTCCAGCTTGACCAGGAACTCGCCGCCCGCCGCCTTCCTGCGCCCGCTCCTGCCCACCTCCGCCTCCAGCCGCTCGGCTTTCTTGGAGCGCAGGAGTTTCTGGGCAGCCGGCAGCACCAGCCCAGCGCCGGCGCCGAAAGAGCCGTAGGAGCTGGCGATGCGGCCGAAGGAGTCGGCGCTGAAGGCGTTGCCGAAGACGGGGGCGGCGAGGTGGTGGTGGTGGTGGTGCAGTGGGAACAGGGTCTCCTTGGCCCGCAGCTTCTTGGCGCTGCCGTTGACCTGGAAGAGGTTCTGCAGCACGGCCGCGCCCTTGTTCGCTGCCTTCCGCTTGGTCTGTGCCACGGCGGCCCAGCTGAGCAGGGACCCCCCGCGCCGCCCGGCCGCGGCCTCGCCCAGCGCCGGCCCCCGGCTCCCCGACAGCCCCTCCACGGCTTTGCCTGCGGAACACGAGGGTCAGGGGGGGCCGGTGACCATGGGAGGATGGAGAGAGGGAGGCAGGGATGCTCCGGGGCTGTCCCTGTCCCACACACACATCCCTGCGGGCAGACCTCCATCCCACGTTGTGCCACCCCCTCCTTCAATCCCAGTCCCTCACCCTTCTCTGCACCCCAACATTCCCAGCCCTGTGCACCCAATCTGTCTCTGTGTCCCAGCATCCTTCCCTGCATCCCAGTATCCTTCCCCCATCCCAAAAACCCCTTCTTGCATTCCAGTGCCTTTCCCCCATCCCAACACCATTGCTTGCATCCTGGCCAGGCAGGGGGTTCTGCTCCTTTTCCCCCCATACCACTTTTCTCCTTGCTGGCCGCCTTCCTGCCGGAATTCCGGGGGGGCTGGGGGCCGTGGTCGGGGCAGAGCGTGGGGGGCAGCGCCCCAGGGGTGCCCATGTCGCCGCACGTTCGCTTCGCCCGCCGGCAGGAGCTGGACACCAGCAGGGCTGGGGAGGGCTCGGTGCCTGTGGGGAGCAGGGAGTCAGGGTCCCGTGTCCCCCCTACCACCCCTTCAAATCCCATGATCCCACCCTGGCCCCTCACACTGGATCTTGAAGTCGGGGGGCAGCAGGCGGATGTTGGACACGGCGATGTGTCCGGTGTCGCCGTCGTCGAACTCCACCAGCACGGCCTCGGTGTCCTCCTCCTCCTCGTCGCTGGAGGAGCCTGCAGCAGGGGGGCGTGTTGGGATGGGCACGGGATCCCTGACACCCCCCGCCCCACAGGCCGACCCCACCCAGCCTCACCTCGCACCACATTCCCTGGATAGAGGCAGCGGGATTTCTGGCTCCAGTAGGCACAGACGCGGGTGCCGGGTGGGAGGCTCCGGCGCGACTGCGGCCGGACATCGAGGACCTGCAGGAAGCACCGTGCTGGGCTCCGTGGGGCGTGGGGACCCCCACCCTGACCCCTACCCCGACACCCCCACACTCACCGCCTCCTGCAGCAGCTGCTCCTGGGAGTAGATTCGCTGCCGGTTCCCCCGCTCGCCCTCGATGATGATGCTGTAGCTGAGGAGGGGGCACAGAGGGGGCTCAGCACCCACCTCGGTGCCCCCCCCTACATGGCTGGGATCCCCCCGGAGCCCCCACTCACATGTCGGGGGGCTGGATGGTGCGGACGCTGCCGGCGTAGAGCAGGCTGTCCTCCTTGGGGATCAGGATGTGCAGCCCATCCCGCAGATCCTCCTTCTGGATGGCACAGGCGTGGGGCACCCCCCCGCGTGCCCCCCCCGCCAGGCAGCCCCCCAGCTCCTCCTCCTCCTCCGAGAAGCTGCTGTTGTCGTCGAAGTCGAAGTCGTCCTCCACGGTGAAGCTCTCCAGCAGTTTGCTGACTGCCCGGCCCTTGCACTGCGGGAGGGGGCTCGAGGTGGGCGGGGGGCAC
>WBMZ01012082.1:179407-199202 GCA_013400975.1 Atrichornis clamosus | reverse complement strand
GGACAGCGCGGGGACAGCGCGGGCAGTGTGCGGTGGCGATGCGGAGGCTGTCGGTGGCAGTGCGGTGGCTTTGCGGGACTGTGCGGGGACAGTGCGGCGACAGTGCGGAGGCTGTCGGTGGCAGTGCGGTGGCTTTGCGGGACTGTGCGGGGACAGTGCGGCGACAGTGCGGAGGCTGTCGGTGGCAGTGCGGTGGCTTTGCGGGCCTGTGCGGGGACTGTCGGCGGCAGACGGTGGCTGTGCAGGGACTGTGCGGGGCAGTGCGGGGGCTGTCGGTGGCTGTCGGGGACAGCGGGGACAGCAGTGCGGCGGCCCCGCAGCGCTAGAGGGCAATGCCGGCCAGGCGACACCGGGGGAGCATCGCGATCTGAACCGAGCCTTTGCCACACGAACCTGCAGTGCAAAGCTGTAAAAAACCAGCGGCGTTATCTGAGAGAAGAATATACCTGGTGGGATGTGGTGAAAAGAGCAATTTCGGGACAAAATAGTCTTTTGCCCTTTTGCCCGCTTAGGAAATATATTTGAGTTTATTTTGTGAATCACATCTCCTTCTAGAGAACTGATCATCTGCTAAGGACAAATAGCTCGGTTCCAGAAATCCCTGGTTTATTTGTATTATTCATTATTCAATATTATTATTCAGTATTCAATGCTGGCATAAAGTTTGTTTCTAATGGCAAAAAATTCTGCTAATAAAATAAAATTGTAACAGATTAGCAAAATCTCTATGTTGTTCTCCACTCCTGTACCAGGCACATCTGTGGCTTCATCTCCTCTTTTCTACCTCTGGAACTTTTTAAAGCAGGGAATCCCAGCCCTGAGCAGAGCTGAGCACCTTGACTCACAGCCCAAGGGAAGGCAGAGAAAAGTATTTCATATACCTTTTGTACTCTTGGTGCTGAAGTGTCTTCCTATGGCTTTGCCAAGGGCTGTGAGGTCACTGGTGTTAACTCATTGTAGCTCTGGGAAGAATCTTCCTCTTACAGTAGCCTGAAAAGCAAAACATAAGTAACAGCTGATTTATTTTTTAGATAATAGCCTTTAATGTTGAAATCAGTGGTTTCTTGGTTTCTTCATTTTATAAAGCCCTGGGTTGCCAAGTGGGGAGAAATCTCAGATCTTTATAGCTCAGTGCCATTAAAAACAAAAAGTGAAAGATTTGCTGGACATAGAATTGCCAAAATCCTGTTCTCAACTTTCTGTCAGGGGATGACGTCCCACAGCTGTTGTCTGCAGTGCTCTGGGTAACTGTATATTGATTTTCCTGTTACAAAATGTACTGTGTTTAAAATAAAAGCTTCATTTTTAATAAGGCAGCTATGGCTGAAAGTTGCAGCTGAATGCAGGTTTTAGGGACAAACCATGTAAACAAAAGTTGAATTTTCCTCGAGGAGTGCATGGCAGATGTTGGCGTGGCCCTTCCCAGCAGCAGGGCTGTAGCACAGCACTGTCATTCAAAAACCTCCCTTTGAAACACTCACAAAATGACAAGACAACGTGTCCTGGAGTCACTGGAGGGAAGAGGAACAAACACTGCATTTATGAGCTTCACCTCAGCTTTTCTGCCCCTGCTCCCTCCAGGGCAGAGTTTTCAGTGCTGATAAAGGCGGTGAGCAGCGGTGACTTGGGGCATTCATCCCTCACACTCCCAAGTCCTGCTGGACTCCACACCGCCCTTGGGTCTGTTGGTGTCTTCTGGTTGTTCCTCTGCTTTGCCTGTGAATTCCTCGGGCTGGGGGCTGTGTCCTGGGGCCAAGAAGTGGCCACAGCAGTGCCCTGGTGCCAGCGCAGCACAGAGGGCACAGAGTCACTGCATCCTCCCGCTCCTGGGGGTTGAGCTACACTGATTAAAGTAGTTTGATTAGATCGTTATGTCCAGGCATAACCCTGTTTCACCTCTGACACTAAGAAAATGTGATCATTGCAGAACGTGGAGAGGCTGGATAAGAAAAGCTCCGTGAGAGTGTAAACAGCTCTGCTCCAGTTTTTCAGCTGGCACCTGCAGAGGGTAACAGAGAGCCCCGAACTCCTGCCTGGCTTTGGGCACTCTCCTCTCAGACTTTGTAGGCCCAAGGGACCAGGTCTTTCAACAGCCTTTCAGCAGCCACTTCCAGGAGTCAGCTGGTTCCAGTCCAAGTCCAGGACACCGTGCCCACAGCAGTGGCAGGGAAGGACAGAAGGGAAGGGAACAGGGATTTTAACTGGTAGTGGTTGGAATAAAACACATTTCCCTGCTCAGGACTAGGACCAGTCTGCTTCCCTTCCTCGTGCTGCTTTCTGTGTCCCTCCAGGTGAAACCACAGGCAGAAAAATCCCATTCCTGGGGTCAAAGGAAGACAAAGCTATGGCTCATCTCCCACAGCCCCTCTGAGGAGCCTGATGTGTTCTCACAGCCCTGTTTGCCAGCCTGTGTAAAACCACACTGGCCGAACAGTCATGAGACTGAGCTGATTAATGTTCACTAATTGCTCTGAGATCTTCAGCAGCAGGTGCTGCAATGGAGCCAGAAATATTGAAACCCAGCCACGGGCATTACCTCCTTACCTGCCTTGGGATGAGGCATGGAATCAATTGATGGAATCCATACTGTGAGAAATTGGTGCTTTTCAAGTACCAGTGTTCAAGGTGCCTCCTGGAGCTGGTGCACTGAAACCTCTGCTCAGAGAAGTGCAGGTAGGATTCATGGCTTTCATGCAGGTGAATCAGAGTTTTCAATGAAAAAGTCAATTTAACAGCCTAAAGATTCTAGCCAATAATACTTCAGTAAGGCTCCCACAGCCATTTTTCAATGACTCCTTCATCGGAAAAGGAGCTTTTTGCATGGCTCAGCTTTGTAAGGAGCTGTGTTGCTGTTCTTCACTTGCAAAGGGATGTTAAAAATACGTGCTGGCATTTGGATCTGATTCTGAAACACAGCAGAGACACTCCCAGAGCACTTTTGGAACACTGCTCCTAATTGGACATGGGAATATGAGCTGTACAGGATGTAAATGAGAATATCTACACGAAGTTTTATAGGATTCCTCTTCAGTGTTTCCATTTCACTCCTCTGCTCTTGTCTCTGATATTAAAGCCTTACCAAGCAGTGGAGTGAGGAGCTGGGCTTGGGGAAGGATTTTTGTGTGATTGTGGGTGGGTGTTTAGATCCATGTGATGAATAATTATATTTGCAGCTCTGAGAAAATGGGAGGCTGTTTGGCACCAGGTTATATTCATAACGGAGCTTCTCTGTAGATGGGGTCGTTAAAAATACACTGATAAAAAGATGAAGCTCTTTCTGCTTTTGGTAGAAACTTCAGTGTTAGCTACAGAGCTGCTCTTAATTATCTCTTGTTAATTATCCACTATAATTTATTAATTCCAGTGGATGATGTTGCTCTCCTGCCACTGCACAGTTGGTACAAGTGTCCTCTCTGAAGTCTTTCTTCTGGAAATCACTAAAAATCACAGACGGTGTGATCCACAAAATGCATTTCCTTCATTTCCATTGCTGCTTTTGGACAGAACTCTGTCCTTCATGGAAGACCTCTTTGGCTTTGCCAGAACTGTAAAAGCTTTCCACAGACGCTGGAAATACACGGGGTTATGGTTTCCTCACATTCCATGATTCAGTAGAAACACGATTCCTTTGAACACACAAACCCTGAATCTCAGGAAAGGGAATTTCCATGATGAGGAGACCAAAAAAACCCATTTAAAATGCTAATTTGCAGTTGTCCAATAGTGATATTTAAAGCCTTGTGGGTTTATTTTCAGAGTCAGGAGAACACCTCCCAGGTTTGTGTTAACAGCTGAGGTTATTAACTTGAACTTGCCAAAACAGGATTGCACACACTTGCAATTTTAAATAATCTTTTCTTCTGTGTTGATTCAGTGCTTGTCATTTTTATGTAAATAGGATTTAAAGAGCATTTTCTAGAAAAATTAACTAAAATACTCTTATTTTTATGTTGTCACTGGCTGTTAAATCCTCTTCCAGATTTAGGTTTTATGGGCCCATTGCCCACACTCCGTTATCTGTGCAGTTCTGTTCGAGCTGCGCTAGAGATGCCCAAAACTCAGCAGTTCCTGATAAGGGCCTTATCTCCGAGACTTTGTCAGAGTGATACCAGCCACGGACCGTGCTTTTAGGTGGGGTAAAGAAATCAGTGTGTGGAAGGCTGGAAAAGCCTGTCCCTGCCATGAGGAGAGAGGGAAGGGCAGGAGCAGGGCAGGGCTCTGCCTGTGCTCTGCAGCTTCAAAAGTGCCTGGCTGCCCCGAAGTCCCCGTGCACGGAAACCCGGGCAGGAGCTGTCCAAGGGAAGTGCAAATCCCCTCTAATGCTGTGCTAAACTGCTCCGAGGAAAGAGCATTTCTGCCTCATCCCACGTGGAGATGAGGCCAAACCCCGTGAACTCTCTGACTGTGCAACTCCCAGAATCTGAAACCCATTAAGGGACATTTGAGGGAACCAGAAGAGGTAAAACAGTTGAATTGTGCTGGTGAGGCAGAAGGGGATGCCAGGCTCTCCTGAAAGATCCTTTCCTTTGCTACACATTCCAGCTATTTCATAACTTGTCTCTTTTGGGACAGAATGAAAATGGAATAAACTTGAGGTTTTAATCTGTCTGTTTTAGATCATAGAAATTCAAATTAATACAGATTGCCCAGTCTTTTTTTAAAAAGGCACATGGCTGATTATATTTATTTACATTTCATAAATTAATCTTCGTTGAAAATATTTAACCTGAGATGAAAAGGACAGTAATAAAATGCAGAAAAAAGAAAACCATTTGAAACACACCACAAAGCTCATGTTGTTCACTCTCATAAAATAACATTGTGCCAAGGGCAGGGCAAGATTAGGAACAGATTAGAGGTTTTTGTGGCTAATGAACCAACCCCTGATAAACTGGCTGAGGTGAGCACACAGTATAAATCTCCACACCTCAAGGAATAAACCTGGAGGTAAATTCAGGCTGGATAGAGCTGCTCTTGGTGGCAGATGATGTCATCAGTAATTAATCTCATTTCTGTGCCTCCTTCTGAATCATTTCTTCACTCTAAGAATGAGGTACCCAGCCCAGCGTGATATTTTTATCACAACAGAAATGTGGCTGGGGAAGGGATTTTTCCAAGATATCTGGGCTGGCTCAGGGCTGTGGCTGCAGTGAGTGGGAATTTTTTTGCCTTGAGCTGTTTGACCCTCATCTTTAAGCACCAAAATACTTTAGAAACTTCTGGAAAGTCCCCCCTGATCTGGGCACCAGAGCCAGGATTATTTCTGGACCCACTGAGAGCCCTCCCTTTGTTTTTAATACCCAGATGGTTTATTCTGCCTCTAAGAGGTCAGAGCAATTTGGGTCCCAAAATACTGGGACACTGAAATTTCAACTTTCATTCCCCAGGTTGGACATTTTTGGGAAAGACCAATACTTCCTTTAAAAATAAAAAAAACCCCAACTTATTTTCCACCTGTCTCCATGTCACTACGTTCTGACCATGGTGTGCCCAGTACTTAATTTCAGCTTTATGACATTTAGAACTTGCAATTGCAGCATAAATATCTTATTGCCAGTGAGTGGCTGGGGACTCAGTGCTGATAAACACTGAAATCCATCTTGCTGGGGTGAAATACAAACCCATTCTGCTGTTTTGCCTTGATGAAAATGCCTGGGAGAGGCAGGGGTTGAGTTTTATATTTGCAATAACACAAGCCTTAAAATATGCGCCTAGATCCTCATTCAGCAAGATTGATGCCAATCTATCATCTGCTTTGATCTGTTCCTTTTAATAAATCTGTATTTAGGTATATTTCAGGATCTCTTTATTGGAATTAAGCAATTTTTCTAACCTTGAAGCATTTTTGACACCCAGTTTTGTTAAAATATGGGTATCTGAGGAAAAGAAACAAATCTAAACTTCCTGCCTTGCTGCTTCCCTGCTCCTAGAGAAACTGGAAACTTGTATTTCTCCTCCCTATCTCCATAATTACCCAGTCATTCCTTTCCTGAACTCATTGCAGTAAAAATAATAATGTGAAAGGGCAGAATTCCTTGGGAAAGCATTGCCAATGGATAGAAAGCTGCTTTTGGTGCAGGGTTGAAAACATCAAGATAATGAAGGAGGAAAGGACAATGAGGAGCTCTTTGCTGTTCAGGAAGGGAGTGAAAGCAAGAACTTTTTGGAAAACACAGCAAAAAACCCGGGACAGTGACTTCTGTCAGATCTTCCAATGTGCCCGTCCTGAGTCTGTGAACTGACCCAGGAGAGGGAATTTTGAGCCATCCCAAAACGTCCCTTTCGTGCCTTTTCTTCTAAGGACAACTGAACCCTCCTGCTGAAGGAGGGAACCAAAACATTCCCTCTTCCATAGGAGTTTAGTAGGACTCAGCTCGTGAGGCAGGAATTGAAGTGTTGCTGATCCTCCTCCTTCGGGACAGAGTTTGGAATGCACAGAAACACCTCAGCATGCTCTAAATTATGCATTAGTGCTTTCACACTCCTCAGAGTCAATTAAGGAAGCACACGCTGCTCCATCTTGTAGAGATGAGTGTGAGAGGAGAAAGAAATGAATTTTTCCTTTCTAATTCAAAATGTAAATGAATTTCTCCGTATTTTCCATCAGTTGAACACTCAGTAGCCAGAACACAAACCTACAGCTGGAAGTGTGGGAACTTCAAAGGAAAGGTTTAGAGTTTGCCTTGTATTTTCTGGTAAATGAACACTGAACTCTTCTTTGAATTAACGTTAAATATTCATGAATCTGTTATTTTCCCCATATTTTGTTCTTGTGAGAAGCCATAAAAATCTATAAGCAGCCTTTATTTCTCCAGAGAAAAATTAGGTGAAAGGAAACATCTGTTTCTATCTTTTGCTGTCAAGATTTGGAATAATGATATCAACTATTAAAGCAGCTGGGAAAGACCTAATTCTATTTAATTCTAATTAAATGTGAGCTGCATTGTGTGATGGTGGATGGCAGTGTGAGAGAACAGTGGGAACAGCTTTATTTTGTGGAACTGAACTGATCCCTGCTGCTTCCCATATTCCTGTGCCTTAACAGAGGCACGTGGGAGATGTGGCTGCTGGTTTTCCACGGGGCAGCTCAGAGCACGAGAGTGCAGATGGTTCTGGAATCACTGCCAGGGGGGTTCAAGCCAGGGAAACGACCCCATCCCTGTGGATTGCAAAGGAGAGAAGGAGGAAAACCGGCAGAGCAGCCTTGCAGGTCTCACTGGGACGGCTGAAGTGCCCTTGGGTGTCTCAGCAGCCTGAGCGTTCGTCTGGGGTCAGTGCCGGCTGCAGGGTGTGAGCAGGACAGGGCAGGGGCTGCCGGAGCTCTGCATTTCTGGAACTCAGGGGCTCCAGAGGGTCTGACCAGCCCCTTGGCTCTGGAATGAGGTTTGCCGGCAGTTCTGGAGCCCTCCACCTCCGAGTGCTCCCAGGGCTGGCAGTGACCCTTCAAACTCAGCTACGGATTTGTCATTTCCCACGGGAACCACAGAGCTGGGACTCCAGGCACACCACGGAAGGGCCTTTTCCTGAAAAGGTTTCCTATGACCTCCCAGGTGTCCACCCTGGGAGTGTTTTCCAAGAGCAAAGCCCAGCAGTGCTGCAGCTGCTCCAGGCCTTTGCCCAGCTGAGATAACGAGCAGGATTTTCAGGGAATTGACTTTTTTTACACTGCAAGAGTTACTCTTGAAAGTGTCAGAAGTCACCATGAGGCAGAAATAAAGGGGAGCTAAAGGCAGCAGTTCTGACCTAGCAGGAATAGTTTCACTTCCAGAGAGGATCATTCCAGAAGCTGTTCCCTGCCAGCACTGGGCAGTGCACGATCCCTGTCCAGCCAGAAGCACCTGTCCTGGAGAAAATCTCCTCATCCTGCTAATTTGGGGTGTAAAGAGCTACACGATGGAAATACCTGTGTCCAGGGAAATCCCTGAGATCTCCGTGAGTGCAGCTGTGCATGGATCTGGCAGATCAATCAATGGGAGTCCCGTGGAAAAGCTGGATACACCAAGGGATGTGGTGCATTGCAGTGCATAAAGGACAAGGCACTCAGTAGCACCCTCATGGTCTGAGATACTGGCAATGATTTCTGGTCCCTGAGTTTTTTAATTGTACAAAATACCTGTTTCAAACAAGTGGGAAGATGTCCTTTGGGAATAATCAGTGGGTGAGCTGAGATGTGGGGACTTGTTTGGGTAATCTGTGTCCCCAGCAGGCAGTGCTCGTGCACACTCTGTCCGTTCCAAGCCCATGACTCAGGTTGGTGTTGGTTGTAATTAAGAGTGACATTCGTGACTCCAGCACCACACAAATCCATCAGGAAAAACAGCTCAGGAAAGCAGTGATGCCAGATGAAGTCATTGGACTTGTCAGTCAGTCTGGCACCACTCTGCTGATGAGAAACTTTCCCTTTTTGGGTAGGAACCACCCAGCACCTCTGGGCCTTCAGGACATTTGGGTGTAACCAGAAACTGCTCCAGTAAAAAGTAACTCACCTTTAAGGGCATCTGAGGAAAGAGTTTCCTGACCTACTTCTGCCAGGAGCCAGTCACAGCTCCATCCCCTGACCCTTTGGAATGAGCGGGAATGTTTGCCCGTGATGGAGACAACGGAAGCAAATATGGATGAGAATGAGTCACTGAAATTCTTGTTCAGAAAGCAAGATCCAGCATCCCAAGAGACCTTTATTTATAGCCTAAGCAAACTCCACAGAGAGTTGCAGGAGGACAAATGAGACTGCAGAAGAAGCTGAAGTCATGAATAATGATAACTCCAACGTGCTCTTTCCATCACAAATTAAGTGAGCACATCATGGTAGGAAATCTGCAAAAGAGTTCAGACAGTTTGTTCTCCGTGCAGTCCTGAAGGCCTTTGTGGAATATAGGTTGGAGAAAAGGTTTCATTTCATGTGTTGCCTTTAGGAGATGTCTAGGATGGAAACAACTACGAATCTGGAGGATATTCAGAATATTACCATGGTCTGCATCTCATCTTTGTGTCTGTCCTCAGTGCTGCCACCTCAGGGTGTGGTATTGCCATAACTGAAATATATTCCATTATAAAATATATTCAATTATTAAATATATTCGGGTATAAAAGTATTTATAATTGTAAGAATAAAATCAGCCTGAGTTAAGGTAATAGGTCTGTCACTCTCATCCTGACTGTGATCATAATAACTGCAGCCAGAAAATAGATCCTGGACTTCTCCAGAGCTGATGGAAGAGGGACAAGTTCCTGTCTTGTGTGTTATTTAAAGAACACAAACTCCCAGGATTTATGTGAGTGATGTGCCTGTGTCTGTATGCAGCAGAAAGGCACTCTCAAGGTAAAGCAGCACAGGGTGCACGAAGAACATCCCAAATGTCACCACATTCCCCAGCCCTTGGGCTGGGATCTCCTCTGGCCAGCCCAATTCCCTGCTGCCCCCAGCTCTGGGGCTGCTTTAGGACCAGGGATGCTCCTGGGCAGGGCATGGCCCGAGCCTGAGCAGATGGAAACTGCACCCTGAGCTCCTGCGAGGGGCTGCAAGTGAATTTAGACAAGTCATGCACTCTCCCAGTGCCTGCCTTTCCCAAGGAAACGCTGCTGCCTGTCCTCTAAGGAAAACACCTTCAGACATTCAGCTGAAAAGCAAGATATCCAATACATCAAAACGAGCTGTGAGGCGAACACAACCCAGTGACAGCCAAGCTTTCCCCCTCCCCACACGCACATCGATACACCCCAAACCGCTCCAGTACAGCGTGGTCTCCTCCCGTTCGTACTCACAGCGATGATTCCCTGCTCCTGCTGGAGGGAATTTTCCCCGGAGCCTTTTACGCACACGAACCGTGGAGCTGCTGCCCGGCGGAGAGAAAGCAGCAGTGCTCACGCACAGAGGAGCACCGAGAACTTCAGGGATGCAGCTGGCCCCGGGCTGCCCTTCAGCTGGGAAAAACGGAGCAGTCGGGAGTGCAAGTTGGAGGCTGTGCTGGTGCAGCGCGTGCTCGCTGGTGCCAGGATTTTGGGGATGGATGGAGGGGTGATCCTCGATCCTCCTGCCTGGGCTCTGCACGTCATTGTGAGCTCAGTGCTGCCGAGGGGGTGCTGCATCTCCAGCTGCAGGTCTGGCTGGCATGGGGAATGAGAATTCCTCCTTTCAGGAGCGAAGGTAACTCCCGGGGAGGCTCTAGGAGTGATTTGTTTCGCTGTTTATTGCTGGATTGTACAGATACAATTGTGTATACATATATATTTATATATAAATGAGGTTTCCAAATGCCTGAAACTGTGTCTCTGGTAAAGAAATAATTTAGAGGTGATGACCAGAATTTTTCAGCAGAACAGATTTTCACTCTTTTTTTTTGGAAATATTTCCAAATTCTTTCGAATTCTTTGCAATCCACTGGAGCATGGAGAATTCGCTAAACTTTCTCTTGCTGTTCTGTGGCGGGATGGAAGTGGTGGTCAGTGTCAGGGAGGTAAAGACCCATCATGAGACAGCTCCATGGCAAAGTTATTCCTTGGAATTCTGGGTCAGCACTCAGATTCCTCCTCCCCCTGACTCAACACCCAACTGCTCACCCATATGGCCCTCATATTTCACTCCTTTCCCATGGTTGTCAAGGGATTTTTCCATCCATCAGTTTTCACCTTTCCCCTGCATGTTCCTGGCTCTGTTCTTTGAGTGCTTTCAGGCAGGTCCCCAGCTGGGAGATTCACCTTCCAGCAGGAGGATGAGATCAGTGCTGGAGTCACAAGTTGATACGGGAGAGTTCAACATTTCGGGGTGAAAAGTAGGGCTTTTTCCTTTTAGAGTGAAGAAATTGTAGAAAGTGGGTTTTTTGAGATTTAAACAGTAATAACATGCCATGTCACCTGTGGCCATGGCATTGACCTCACTTGGCTTGACAGAAACAGAAATTATCCACTGGATATCTCCAAAATGGTCCTTTTCGTTTGTGTCCACCCAAAGGACCCGACACAGGCTGCTCTGGGCTGGTTTGGTGGCTGAGCCATCCCGCCAGGGTTTTGTTAAGCTGGGATTGCAGCTGATTGAGCCCTCGGGCTGCAGAGAAAAGCCAGCCAAAAATGAGAAGTACTTTCACAAGCTTTGCCAGTGCTGCTGGGAGAGGAGCCCTGCAAAGGCTTTTGGATTTCTGGGCTGGAAGGCGGAAATGTGGCACTTCTAATACAGAACATTGGGATGGGAAGCCTTTGGCATCCCTTGGGTCAGTGCCCTGAAGGACGTGACCCTCTGGAAATGTCACCTGCTGAGCCGTGCCCATTCCCATGACCTGTGTCTGTCTGCCCAGGCCAGCCCGAGGGGTGCTGAACTGCACAGCTCCCCAGGAACACATCCCAGCCCTGGGAGCCCGGAGCTCACTGCGGGTGTGGCAGCCAACAAAATCAGATGCACTTGGGATGAAAGCATCAGGGACTCACATCCCAGATCATATCCTAGAGCAGGAGAGCTGCTGTTCCAGTGAGCAGTCGTGGGGCCAGGAAAGGTTGGTGCCAAAGCCCCTGACAGTGTCAGTCCAACCCTCTGTTCTTGTTGCTTACAAACTGTCTCTTGCTTCCCTTCCAAAAGCTCCAGACTCCCTAATGAAAGGCGTTGCAGTTTATTCCCCCCTGAGGTGCAGCTTCTCCAGACGTTGTTTCACTGCTGTTTTACCCACCCTGGGCTCCCCTGACTCCTCTTTTCTTCCCTGTGACTTCAGTCCCGTCCTGGCTGCTTTAACCCTGCAGTGATTTACGTTTGATGAGGAGACTCTGTGGCTGCAGCTCTCAGCTTGAGCACTGCTATTCCTGCAGATTTCTGCTTCTGATTCATCCTTCTCCTGCACTTTTAATTCCAGCATTTATGGACTGGGTGATGGGCACGAAGGGTTTCACTGAGATGAGTTCTCAGCAGACTTACAGCCCATATTTTGACAAGGGTATGGATGCTCAGGGTTACATCTGAGAGCAATTTAATGAATATTTTATTAAAATAAACTCAGTTAATGTTTTGTGGCCGTGTGGAGCAGTAACTGGCTATGAATTTGTGGTCAGGGTAGCTTCAAGCTCATGGCAAATTTCCTGTTCCTAGAATAGGATCTTCTTTCTCAGCACCATAAGGCCAGAGGGACACATATGCTGCTAAATGCCTGTTCTACAAGTGAGAATAGAGGGCACATTGGTGGGGAATAACATTTGGTATCTACTGCCGAGCAGCTAAATTTCAGCACCATGAAATCCTGCGCTGGTGCCAAGACAGTGTCTGGGACAAGTGGAGAAGTTTCCAAGTTTTTGACTCTCAGAAAATAAAAGCCCACGTCACAGTTTCTCGGGGATGTCTAAGTGTCTCCAGTGCTGATTGGAGCAGCTTTCTTGCAAACTGATTTATTACTAAAAGGTTTCCTTACATCTCTGTTGTTTGCACACGAGGTTTGACATTAACAGGATGAAAAGCCCTTGCACCTTTCCACCTTTCAGGCACTTCTGATCTGGCTGTTACCAACAGTAAAAAACCCCAGAAATTCCCTTTTGACACTTAAAGTTAACAGTACAATATTGGCAGGGTGATAACTACAAAGGAAAAGTAGGGGTTCCTAGGGAGAATGAATTAAGGAGGGTGAGGTGGGATGAATTTTCCCTTTAATGGATGCGTCTCGTCTGCTGCTCCAGCAGTCACAGTGGGAGTTTTCAGTCTGTCATAATTATGTGGCAGCAATTAGCTTTGCTTTTAGCATAAACCTTCATCTCCTTCAATTTTCAAGTGTACCTCTGAGAAGCTGAGGAAAACCAGGCTACTGATGGTTGGGAAGGACTTGGAGTGGGGTCTGGGATCAAACCTTCAGCCCGGTAAAGCTGTTGGCAGCTGTGAGCAAAGCCCCCCATTTCCCTGAACTCCAGTCTGGTGGCTGTCAAACTTTTCACAGCCACAGCATCGGTGTCAGAGGGTGTGAAGTGAAGCTCTGGGCTGTGAGGACCTCCTGTGTTCTGTGCCGACTCCAGCAAACACAGCTGAGGGGCCAGGAGTGCCGGCAAGGAATGGGATTCTCCTCTCCATGGAGCCCGAGGAGAGGGCTGAGAGCAGCCACACACTGCTGCTCCCACATGCACTCTCCACATCCTCAGAACACATCAGAGCAGCGTGGACGAGATTGTAGCCAACGTTTACACAGGGAGGAAAACGAAAATAGGAAGTGAGGAAGAGGCAGCAAACCCTGGAAGGGAAAAGCAGAGCTGTGAAAGGCTCCCACCCCTCCTGGCTCACCCCACAGCCCAGCAGCTGGGGATTAGGGACAGATTTTCCTCCAGTTCGCTCCACCTGAGGAGTCAGATGAGGGTCTGGTACCTGAGGTTGTTGTCAGGCTGGATTTGGGGCAGGGTGGATGAGCTCCCTCCTGGGGAAGGGTAAGTTTGGCTCCCTTCTGAGCACACCGTGTGTGTTCCAAGCGTTTTCCACGTTCCTGCTCTAGGTTTTGGAAGGCTGATCTCCCTTTCTGCAGGTGCTGTGCGCCTGGACTGGGATATCCCTGGGATATCCCTTGGGATAAGAGATGCTGGATTAGGGGCTCCTGCAATGCTTCCTGCAGGCAGCAGAGACTGAGTGGTTTTGGGGGGGTCTGAGCTGGCTGGGGGGGAACAAACCCGTGATTTGTTGGTTTTCCAGGTTATCAAGGAATGTATTTTCAAAGTCATCAAGGAATATATTTTCAAAGTGTAGGAGCCATTTGGTTTCATTAAAGACTTTTTACGTAAACTGATTTTTTATAATTTTTCAAAATGGAATAATCAGCAACAGAGGTAACAGAATCCCAGTTCTCTCCGGAGGGGGAGGATCCTGCTGGAATGTTTGTGATAGCACCAGAAACCAACTGGCTCCTGTAGCTGAGCTGCTTTCAGTTCCACACTGCAGGAATTCCAGCTTTAATGATGATGGAACCGTTTTCCATAATAGTTAGGATGGCACTGTCATCTGCCACCAACCTCTCAGACATGTGTCGGTGATTTTACAGCGAAAGCAGTGGAGCTGCAGCACATGGCAGTGCCAGGAAAAGCTTCCCTGA
This sequence comes from Atrichornis clamosus, assembly GCA_013400975.1. Lineage (NCBI taxonomy): Eukaryota > Metazoa > Chordata > Aves > Passeriformes > Menuridae > Atrichornis > Atrichornis clamosus. The sequence continues at coordinate 185,169 of WBMZ01012082.1, read as the reverse complement.
GTCTGTGCCTTCAGCTGGCAGGAAAATCCCATTTCCTGAGCAGGGAGAAGGGCAGAGAGCTCCGAACTCAGTGCCACTGAGGGAGCACAGCTCAGAACCTCCCAAAACACCAGGATGAAACTGAGCTTCCCAGGGGCCTGCAGTGGCACCCAGAAGCCGAGAAAGTTCCTGCCTTTTTCTGGTGTTTTGAGCTGATATTCCAGGGAAAGGCAGCCCTGAGCACCGGCAGGGTCTGGATGCCTCTGTTCCGGGAGCTGCTGTGACTCCCCAGGCCTCTGCCAGGCTGGGTTCTTGTGACGAACTGAGGGCACGTGGGTGTCATCTCACTACAGCAGCTTTCCCTGGAAAATGCAGGGATTTGTGGTTCCAAAAGGAGCAATTTCTGCCGCCTTCCACAGAAAAATGTCATGTGTGATCTGTCCCATGCAAGGGCTGCTTTTCCTCCCTGATTTTTACTTTCTGAAATTAAAGTGTTGATAAGAAGAGTCAGTCTTGAATACATTCGAGTGTTTTTATTAAAGAAATCCTACCATAAAAATTAGCTTTAATTTTGTCTAACTCTGAGCAAAGAGGTGTTACCAACATCCCCCTTTCTGGAGGAGCCATCCATTGTATTTAATTTCAGAGCAGTTTTACGTTCCAGCAACTGGAATTTAATTACTATCTCCTTTTCTAATTAATTCCAATAACTTTAATTATAATTTGCTGCAATGGTCAATGCTTTGGACACTTCATATAATTATAAAGGATTGCCATGTGATTTTGCATTAATGAATATTCACTGATTATAGCAATCTCAATATCTCTTATTATTAAAATGTTCCAGAACAGAATTCAGGGATAGCCTGAAGATGGGTTGCAGAGCCAGAATCTCTCAGGTGATTGAATAACTGAGAAGATCATTTTGGTTTTCAGCTTCATCTCTGTTTCAGCAGGAGATGGACAGCTCAGGAGTCTGTTTTGCTCAGTGAAATCGAAAATATGAAAACAGTAAGCCAGAAATTAATTAGAAATGGGCCGAGACACAAGAATGAACCTCGAATTTGAAACATATTAAATTTTAGGGAACGAGTAGTTCTTACTCCTCTTCTGGATTCAGATAAAGAAGGGGAGGAAGAAGGGCAGGGAGGAACTGAAGTTTGAGTGTGGAGCAGCACTTGGCAGGAGGAGCTTGGCTCAGCCCCCCGTGTTTATTTGTGAAGAGAAGCAATAATTGATGTTTCTCCAGTTGCACAACTGCTCTGCATCTCTGTGCTGTGGAATCAGGGCAGCAGAACAAGGGGTTTTGTATTTACAGGTACACAAGTCCACTCAGGAGAATTCTCTTCGTGGCTGCTTTGCCTCTTGGTGCTTTGAAGTGACCTACAATTGAATTTCCAAATTTACAAAGAGCCCTGAAATGGCCAGGTAAGGCTCTGAAAGCCTCTGGCAGTTGCAGGGCTTTGTTTTGGTTTGTGTGTGTGGTTTTATGTTTGTTTGGTTTGTTTTCATGGATCAGGGATGATCTATGGGTTACATTTGCTGATCTTCATCAGCTGACTCAGTTCTGTCTCCTGGGTACTGCTCAGTGTGTGGGGGAAGCCTCGTGTGCTTAAAATCCACAAAAAAGGGAAAAGAGGCTAAATTTGTCAAACTGCAAAAAGATGAAGCCACAACACTGGGAAGGGCAGTGAAAACTGAGCTCCTCGGAGATTCCTCCTTAGGATTTGATGTTGGCAGTGTGGCAAGAGGTGCTTTTCCTGCTCACCTCCAGCAGCCAGGGCTGGATAAGCAGAACTGCAGTTTTCTTTCTGGAAATCATGAGGGAGGTTTGATCCCCTCTCTTTCGAAGCACGTTGGCTTTTAATGGTGGTTCCACAAACAAAGAGCTGCTCTGACTGATGTAATTGTGACTAAAAACAAACCTGGCCTAAGTCAGGCATGGCTGTACCTGGTTTTGTACGAAGGGAAGGTCTGTGCCGCAAGGAGAAGTTTATAAATCTGAATTTATTTCCTTGTCTGACAGTGAAGACTTTCTAATAACAGTAAATATTTGCTGTGCGGGTCTGAAGTTTCCCCAGAGGTTGTTTTTCAGTGCTCAGGAGCTCAGCTGACTCTGTCATACCCCACAGAGAATTTGTTGGCATCTCCTGCTCGGGTTTATGGCTCCCTCCTGTCATTCAGTCTCCAGTTTTTCCAAGTTTTAGTGGAATACCAACAAAATATGTCTGAATCCAAGTTTGGCACGCACAGCGAAAGGGTGTGAGAACAAGGTTATGTTTTCATGAGAACAAGTGTTCTGTTATGAAATGAAGATAAATAATGAGGACAAACATTGCATTAAAAAAAAAAAAGAATTTAATGAGCTGGAATTGTGGTCAGTCCCAAGGAAAGCTTCCACCCCTCCCTCAAGTTTTTTTAATATTTTATTAATTGCTTCTAAATGACTACTTGAAAGCATTACCCAAGTTTATATCTGATTTCTTGCAAGCCAGTATTGATTGCACATTTGTTGAGTCACATTCTGCACTTTGCTTGAAACAGATTTCAGGTTTGTGTGGAAATTTACGGCCGATTTCCAGCCAGAACGGTTGTTCTTGTTCATAAAACATTATGATTATAATTGCAGACATGTATTTATAAAGCCATGATCCACATTCTTCCCGATGAGCACGGAGGTGAACATTCCATTCGTGGAAACTCAATTATATCAACTTTTCCCATTCCATTCCCAAGTGCATAAGGGTTTGCAGGGAGGAGGCCACCATTCCTGGTGGGAGGACACTTTCTGGGGCAGGGAGTGTTGGACCTTCAGGAGCAGCTCACCCTGGGGTGGCTCTGGCCCCGTGCTGCCCTTCAGGGTGAAAGGCTGGAGCTTGCTGCAATTTCAATTTTATTGACAGCAAACACAACTCCTGTGCTCTGGTTTAAAGCAAAAGTGGAGAAAATTAGAGCCCAGTTCTGGTATCCCTGAAATGGGAAGGAGATTCCCTTTGGAGAGGTCGGCTCTGGACTCTGAAGGTGTTTGGGATGCAGCATCCGAGGTTGTTCCCTCTGTTTGATCCCTGCAGAGGGGTATGAGAGAGCCCTCGACAGCCACTCAAAGAGAGGCTGTTTCACAGAATCCTGGAATATCCTGAGTGGGAAGGACCCACAGGATCACCCAGTCCAGCCCCTGGCCCTGCTCAGACCCCCCAGCAATCCCACCCTGTGCATCCCTGGGAGCGTTGTCCAAAGGCTCCTGGAGCTCTGGCAGCCTCGGGGCCGTGCCCATTCCCTGGGGAGCCTGGTTAGTGCCCCGCACCCTCGGGGGGAAGAACCTTTCCCTGATCTCCTACCTAAATCCCTCCTGGCACAGCTCCAGCCCTTCCCTGGCTTCTGTCCCTGTCCCAGTGAGCAGAGCTCGGAGCTGCCCTCGGGAGGATGTTCACTCCCTGTAAACATCTCGTGTTTCTGGGATTGATGGGCAGCTGGACAATTGGATCTCTGAGTGCAAACTCCAGCCCCTCCTGTTTCAGCTCACCAGCCCCTAAATAAGAAAATCCTTGTTGTACAACTCCGAGGGGGAAACAAAGCACACTTTGGGCTGGTGAAAGCATCTGTGGGAGCGGTGGAACCATTCACACTTGGGACTTCTCCCAGGCTCGTGGAGAGGCAGAAATTTGGCACAAATCGTCCTGGTCCATGGAAGAACCACCACTTTGGGCAGGAAGTGTCCTCCATCTCCGAGGGGCACCGTGGGTGGGAGCCCCCGCCCTCCCTGCAGCAGGACGTGAACAGTTCTTCACAAGCTGAAACATCAGAAGGCACAGCACAAACCTGCAGATTTTACACCAGAAGAGAAATCTGCAGCTGCTGAGGACAAAAATCTGCTTCAACCACACTGAAATCCTTTATTGAACTCACAGTTTGCTCCAAATTGGAGCCCTGGCCCGGGGGGAGTGGGAGGGGTAATTGCACACTGCCAGGCAGTGAAATTATCAGCATTGAAGCGAGCTGATCATTTTCTTTTTCAGATAAATATAGATATTTTGGCCAAATTAAGATTTTACTCATCATTCATGAATTTACAGTGTTTTAGCAAGGGGACAGAATGTACTGCAGTTCTGACAGGGATGTAGTTTCATAAATATGTGTATGAAGTGAACATTTTTTTGAGGTTTAGCAGGGTTTGGGGCAGCAGGAAATTTACTTTATTTTTATAATTTATTTTAAAAATTTATTTTCTTTTTATGTTTTTATTTTATTGTTATAATTTTATTTTCTTTTTATATTTTTTTGTTTCAGTTTTAAGGCAACCAGGTCTTTTACTTTACCCCTCACCAATGGGTAGAATATTTCTGTTGGCTTCTCTGCTTTTCCCCCTTCCAAGCAAAAATTCCACAATGAGTGACCTTTGGCTATAGGTGAGGATTCCCAAAATCACGTGGTATTTAATTGCAGTAAGACAGATGATGAATTGGTAATGTAGTGAAATAGTGACACTTTGCAAGTCTTTTTCCAGTCTTTGATTGGGTTTTTTTGATTGTTTGAGGGGATGATTTGAAGATTTTTTTGGCATGTGTTGTTTTTGCTCCTCTGTTAGGTTTATCCAGTGTTGACTTTTTTGGCTGTTAAGACTCTTGTTTTCTCCCCAGCTATTTTTACAATGTCTGCTTCAAAAGAAATACTCTGGGCCTCTGTTTTAGGAGCTTTCTCAGCTCCTTTTAGTGACAGAATGGTGCATATCAACAATTTTTGAATGGCCACGTGACCATCCCAGGAGAACTAACCAGAACAAAATGTCTCAGTGAAATGAAGTTTTTGGAATTTAATCACCAGCTGCACACTGTAGATCAGTGAGGGACGTGTTCTTTTAAGCGACAAAAATTAATTACAGTAATAAGAGTGGCTCAGCTTCCAACTGCAGGAACTGCTCTGGTGCACACTGGCTGCTTGGCCTCTTGTCCCACTGGATTTTCCAGGGGGAATGGTCATCAAAAGGCAAAGCACAGTTCAGGGACTGTGCACTGAACAACATCAACGAGAAACAGAAATGAAGTTGTAAGTTACAAGAATGCAAGCCCGAAGGAACCAAAGAGCCCAAGCAATTAAAAACGAACTGTGGGCGTCTGTGAGGGGCCGGGGTTTTCAGAGGAGCATTTTACGCTCACTGGACAATGCAAAGGGAGAACTGCCCAGTTAGGACGCACAGGAAGCTGTTAAATATTGACAGGTAAAGCCTCCCAGTGGTTACTGGGGAGCAGAAAGTCTCTGATGTGTGATGAGTGTGGGATGGGACGTGCTGGCACAGGGATTTCTTCCATCCAGTGCTGATGAGCCAAGAAAACCTCCCCAGAGTTAAAACAGAGCCAAGTGGAATCTGTTCCTGCTCCTCTCCACGTGTGCTGCTGCTGCAGGGAGTGACAGTCCTGGGTAGGGGAGACAAAATCTACCCTGGCACCGTTTGTTCTGCTCCAGTTTGTAGTAGGAATTTATGGAAATAAGGAAATGTGGAGTGTGCAGGAGCTAAAGTCGTGCTGACAGTGGGACTGGGACTGGGACTGGGACTGGGACTGGGACTGGGAAGAGTCTTCCTCTTCCCGTCCTGCTCCCAATATTCCTTTCCTAAGCTTGTGCCACAGGCTGTTGTTGGGAGATGCTGAATGTGGTGGATCTTTGGTCTTGCTCATTGTGGCCAGTCCTGGAGAAGTTCCCTGTGTCCCTGGGATGGGGCAGTTCTGTGTCCTTGGAATGGGGCTGTTCTGTGTCCTTGGAATGGCTGTTATGTGTCGCTGGGGCAG
>WBMZ01012082.1:166245-178873 GCA_013400975.1 Atrichornis clamosus | reverse complement strand
TGTTCTGTGTCCCTGGAATGGCTGTTCTGTGTCCTTGGAATGGGGCTGTTCTCTGTCCCTGGGATGGGGCAGTTCTGTGTCCCTGGAATGGCAGTTCTGTGTCCCTGGGATGGCTGCTCTCTGTCCCTGGGCACATCCCAAGGGCACAGTGAGTGCCAAGGGTAAGGAGGGCAGGTGCAGGAGGAGAGGGTTGGAATCAGGAGCGGGAGAGGGAAGCACCTTGGCAGAGCTGCTCCGAGGTGGGGCTGGCTCAGAGCCTCAGCTGTGCCCCTCGGCCACTGCCTGCACAGAAACAAATCCTAAAAAATAGGAACAAACTGAGCAACCTCCTCAAGTCCCTCAAAATGAGCAGGATTAACAAAACGTGTTTGAAATCTTATGATTCCTTCAGATAGAATTCTAAGCTTTCAGAGTTTGCATTTAAAGTCACGAGGTCACCACTCATGTGCAGTTCCAAGAACACATCACATATTTTCCACCCCAAATACCTTTTTTGGTATTGCCCTTCCACATCCTTGACAACTGGAATAACAGCAGTGTCACTTGGAGTGAGTGACAGCTGGACATGGGGAGGGAGGGAGGGAGGATGGGAGGGGAGGACTCTTAGAAATGAGTGGAATATTTTGGTGTCGTTGGCTCCGAGCAGAGACAAGAAGTGCCTGGAATGAGAGAGCTTCGGAGGAGCTGCCTGAGCGTCCCGAGCGCCTCCTGCAAGGCAGGAAGGGCTCTGTTCACAACATCCCTCGGCTTTCTCAGGGATGCAAATCGCTCTGGAAGTGCTGAGCGCTGTCACCTCGCACTGTGCCAGGACCTCACCACCCCTCCCCGGCGGCTGCTCCGTTTCCCTTCCAAAAACACATCCTGTCTTGGAGTTACTGGGGCTGTGGGTGCTGTTCCCATCCCCAGGGTCCCGCTGTGCTTTGCGGTGACTCTGGAGCCACCATCTCCCTAAGGAGCAGAGGACAGCGAGGAGGGTGCCTTGGGACAGGCGGAAGGGTGCGTTTCCCTCGCAGCAAATCCCAGGGAGCCAGGCAAGGAATCACCAGTGCTAAAGGCTGGGAGCTGCATCCCTGCTGGTCGTGGATCTGTCCCGTAAATAGCAATCATGGGCTTGTCCATAGGTTGCTGTATGGATCACAATTCTGATGGATGTAATGCGGGAATTAAAGACATTCCTTTGGCACCCCCATCCCGTCCAGTGTCCCTGGGCAAAGTTCCCTCTGCGTGCTCCTGCTTCCCGCAGTGAACAGAACTCCTGCCTCTGTCTCCATGGCTGGATCTGTGCTGGCAGATTGGGATGGCCTGGGAAGGATCTCCTGCTCCCCCGCACAGGTCTTAGGGAAAGACCCTGAAGGAGGGGAAGAGCTGGTGAACAACGGGATGTCAGTGGATTAAATGGGAATGCAAAGGGAATGCTCAGCAGCAGCTCATAATTCCAGTTGGTATCTGTGGAAGCACAGGGGGTTCCATTTCCGTATGAGCCCAAATTTCTGTCTCAGCTGGGATGGATGGGATTTATACTTCGTTTAAAATCCCTTTTCGGTGTTTTATGTGCAAGAAATGGCCACAAAATTAAGATTTCTATCTGAATTTTTTGAAGGGAAGTTGAACTGAAGCCAGAGTGACCCCTCCATGAGTGAAGTCAGCCACATCAATCCACAGCATTCACCTTGGGAAGAGATCAGGCACTGGGGTGGGAGTCAGCCCCTCCTGAGAGGTGCCCTTTCCAGACAATGAACTCAGTTTAGAAATTCAGATAATCTGCTTGAAATGGCTAAATCTGACCTCCAAAGCTTGGTTTTGCCATCCTGAATTCACCAGAGCAGTTGATTTTCTAGGGAGGTTTGTGTTCCAGCCATAAGGAGCTGTGGCTCAGGGGAGAAATAGTAAACAAATCAATAATTAGTTAACACAGCCTAATGAAAGTGATATTTGCTAAAATCTGTTCCTGCTATGTGCAGCTTGGTGGGCGTCTCCTGGGCACGGCCAGGATTGTTCTTCAGCAGGGGATTCCTGCCCTGGGCGCTGCGTGGAAGTTCCTGGGGACAGAGGGACCCGGGCAGTGCCGTCGCGGGCCCCTGGTGTCCCACCAGGCCGAGGGGCCCCCCACAGGCTGGGTGTGACCCCCTTGGCCCTCTCTGCTCTCCCAGCTGTGCCATTCCAGCAGGTCAAAAGGGGAATTTTCCCTTAATTCAGCTCTGTGCCGGTGGGATCTCCCTTGCTGTGGTGGTCAGGGGTTCAGAGGCCCTGGAGAGAGACTCCCTGTCCTGCCAGGGCTCCCGGAATTCCAGCTCAGGCCCGGAGCTCCCTGGGACAGGGATAATCTGATCCAATACCACAAAACCGACGGGGGTCTGGAAGCTGCTGCATTCCCAGGCACTGAAACTTCCACACACAAAAGATGCACGCGGGGTTGAATTTTTTTTGCTCAAATACACAAAATTATGTACCCAGTGCCAGCACCCAGCCTGGAAGTTTTGATTGGAGTTGTTATGCATTTTCCAGGATAAATCCAGAAAGGATAATGCTGGCTGATGTCAGATAACGTGGGTTAGAAATGGAGAGATTTCTCTCTGAGGCTTCACGTGTTTGCTATCAGTGAGCAGCAGTTTTCACCCTACCAGGCAGAGCAGATAAAGTAGAAAAACACCATTTCCAGCCTGCAAAAGCCCAGCCTATGTGGGATCAGCTCAATTATTTCAGCTCAGTCTGCAGGAAAGAGCAGCTCATATCTCAGAATTACAATTACATGGCAACGTGAACTGCAATTTCTCTCCTCATTAATGAAATATCACAACAAAATATGGACATCAACAATGCATCAGTTCCTAGGAATTTGAAAAAACTCCTGGCCGTGATGGATCTTTAAACATTATCTGGTTTTATTTCATTAATTTAATATAGTGCCTTGAACTGAAAATTTGTAAGATTGATTTTGTTTGAGACTTGGCAATACTGAGTCAGTGTGATAACACGGGAGGATTTTCACAGGGGGAAAGGCTTCCCATAACTTGGTGACTTGCTGGGTGCCAAAACCCGGGGATTTGTGCTAATTTGTGCTAAATTTGTGCTAATTACTGAGTATTTACATCAGCAATGCCAAAGCCATGTGTTGAGAAGCGAGTTCAGAGCCCAGAAGATTCACAAAATGAACTTAAATCATGAAGCAGCAGAAGAAACCAACGTAGGATCTTCTTTACTTTGACTTTTCTGGAGCCTTAGGGTAAAAGGCTCCTCGTGTTTTCAAACCTTTCACCACAAACGTAGCCTTGACCTTTTCTTTTCAACTGCTGCTGCTTTTCGGGCAGAATCACCCAACTGGGGCCTTCAGGAGCTGGGCAGTTTGGGAGGGAAGGCCTGGATTGGGCTCCCCAGCCAAGGCAGTCCCTCATGAATCCCAATCCTACGATCCCTCATTATCCCAAGGAGCAGTTGTGTCAGCGACCCCCAGAGCCCAGCCCTGGGATTTTTCCTTTCAAACATCTTGGGGCCGGAGCAAGAAGGATGAGGGGTGGATGGGCGGGGATGTGGACGTCAGGGTGACGGAAAATCATCCCTGGAGCACCCGGACAGGGCTGTGAGCAACAATTCTGCGTGTCCTCAGCCCACACATCCCCCTGATCCAAAGGGAGCTCAGCCCTGTTCTCTTAAAGCCCCTCTGGAATTCCATGTTCATCCCTCAGACTTATGAGTGACAGCATAGACACGTTAATTATGGATAAATTAATTGTTTTGAAAACACGGATTAATTTCTTCCATTCCCTCCCTGTCTCTTCCTGTCTGTGCTTCGGAAGTCTTGGCTTTTCTCAGGATATAAAGTAAATTAGGGAAAAAAAAGAATTCTTGTACTGTGAGCCTGCCTGGAAGCAGGAATAGAAACCTCCCCAAATGTTCTGAGTGATCCAGGACCTGAACTAGAAAGGACTTGAGAAAAACCTGGCAAATATCAAGTTTAATAATACAGGAGTTTGAGGCTGAATGCAGAAGAAACAAAAAGGGAAGAAAGTTTGCTGGTTTTATTTTGCTTTTTTTTTCAGGAGAAAACAAATGCTCCCAAAACTTAAGGGAAAATGCAAATTTTCCAGTAGATTAAAAGTGTGGAGACAGAGACATCATTAACATTTCATACTGAGCAGTGTTAGAAATGGGCTGTATAAAGTTCTCATCGATAAAATTATACTTTTTATTTTCCTCTTTGAGGAATAACTGCTGTGAGTGACGTAGCAGACCAGAAAACACAAGTTTTTGAAAATGCACAGTGCTCAAAAAGATGAAAAAAATCAATTTTGGTGGAAAGTTTGCAGGGGGGGGGAAAAGAAAATCAATCCAAATGTAATGATTCCATAAAGGTAAAAACACCCCCAGGACTCCGTGGGCTGCTGCCAGCTGAGCCTGAGCTGCAGCTCCTGGTGAAGAAAAATGATTGCAGATCAAAATATTGCTGCAATTTATGGACATTTCCATAAAGCTCCAGCTTAATTTACCAACAGGTTCAATGTCTTCATCTCATTTTCCAAAGCTGGGCTTTGTAGGGCTGGGGTTTGTTGCCTTTCCTCATTCAGATTCGTGGCACTGAGCAACTCAGCTCTGTGGGTGGCTTTGGAAATGTTAAGGGTCTTTTTTTTTAGTCATAAATTCTTTAAAAAGTTTAGCTGAAAAAGGTTTGCGGCCTCAAACCTGAGTGCACCAGCACAGAGAAACCATTCTTTCTAAAATATGCAAAAGAGAAATGATAAAAATGAAGTAACATCATTGCTAAAAATCCCATTTCTTGATTTCATGGCAAATAATATCTCTTTTAATTCCCATTTTTTTTGTTTTTCTGTTGATGAGTGCTTTTTCCACTCCAGTTCCAGTGTACTGGGTATTTAAATGTATGGCATTGCTAATGGGTTTTTAAATAGTTATCCCTTTGCTTTATTTTCCTCCTCCCATGGTCCCCTCCCAGGGCATTTCTAGTGCTAAAAATCTGATGAGTTCTTTGCTTTTTAAGCAAGGTCAATTAGCAATTAAATACTGAGGCAAAGAGGGGCAAATATTTGTGGATCATGGGTTTTTTCCACTGTTTCCAGACAAATCTGTGCTGGATCAGTCAGAGCAGGGATTTGGGAGCCCTGGGGAAGCTCTTCCCGTGATCCCTACGGCAGCTCATGGAAAACTTGGGAACACGCAGGACCAAACACAACTTTTTGCTGATTAATCGATGTTTTCAGCACCTGCCCAGTCAGTCTTGTCTCTCCAGAGAACAAAAACCATGGAGAATCATGGAAAATCATGGAAATTCACATTGTCCAAGGCTTTGCCAACACAAAGCAGTGATTTACGAAACGCTCCTTTATTTAAAGTCAAGGGAGTGACCAGAATATACAACCCCCATGATTTTCCAGCAAATCTTTCAAACCCCATAAATATTTATTGTCATGAGCAGCAGAGACTTTGAGTGCAGCACTTGAGAAAACAGCCAGAATTTTCCTCTCCTGGAAAAGGCTTCGGAGCGGTTGGAGCTGGGCACAGGAAGGACTTTGTGCCACTAAAATCAACTCGATCTTTACGAAGCCCCCACGCTTTGCTGAATGCATCCCCTGCCATGGTCCCAGGAACACAAAAACCTTGCAGACTGCAGCCTGCTCTGTTTTCCACGAGAAATTGGAAGTGCCAGGTTTTGTGACATTTGCGGCACGCGGAACAATTTCTGCGTGGGCTTGAAATGAAAAATCGAAACGAGAAAACAAGAACGGTGAAAGCTCTGACTGCATCCACGCATCAGATTTTGCTGTGGATCCTGAATGTCCTGGGGAGCCAGAAAAGTGGTCCAAGATGGGATCATTTGGGGTTGTGCAGGACAGGATTTTGTTATTTGGGGCTTTCACAGGGGCTCAGCAGTTCCGTTTTCCCAGCTCTGGGCTGGAAGCCCCCATGGATTCCCCACATCCTGAAGTGGTGACCCCCAGCACATATTTTACCTGTTTTCACCTGTTTTTACCTGTTTTTACCAGGTTCCCAAGATATTTCAGAGGGTTTTGCAGGGTCAGCTGCAGCTGGCAGATCCCATGGCCCCGGCGGAGCTGCCCCTCCTGCTCCCTGGCACTGGCAGTGGGTGGATCCTTGCCCCTGTTCCCAAAGCTGGCTCAGGTGTTTGATTTAATAGAAATATTCTGGATTTAAATACGGGGTGCTGGCACTAAGAACTAATCCCAGTCTAATTCTTCCCAGTTTCTTTCCTTTCCCAACCCCCCTACAGTCCATTATTGCCCAGAACCCCTTTAAATGTCCAGCCTTGCTCAGTGGGAAGGTCTGGGCTGGCCTGGGGTCACTGTCCCCCCGTGCCCCAGGGCCAAACCAGTAATTTTCCTATCAGGAGCACAGAACAAACACAGAAAAATGATCTACAGAAGTAGATCAAAGGTGGAAGAATAAATCAGCCCTGGTTGTGTTATTGGCAAAGGAGAAGTGGGAATATTCCGGTTTGCTGCCCTAAAACAATCAATGAGGGGGAAAGAACACTCATTTTGCAGGCAGACAAAGCTGCTGTGTGAGCACAAAGTGAGTTTTCCAGGCAATCTCTTGATTGATCTGATTGTACCTTGAACTGTTTGCAAGAGAGCAGGGTAAGATACTCCAAGACTTTTTCCATGGAAATGCCTGTGCAAATGAAACCTGATGAAATATTTGTTGTGCTTGGTATTGATTTTAGAGATACTCAGTGGGACCAGAAGGTGTCATGGAAATCTCTGTCACCTCATTAGGGCTGTTCCTAATGAACAAAAAATTCCAAGAGAAGCTCCACCTCTTTTTTTCCGAACTCCCTCAGGCCTGAGGAGCCCTCTGGGGTCCCTGGGCCGGGATTTTGGGTGCTGTTGAGGAGAAGTGGACGTGGCAGTGCCGAAGGGTCCGGACCCTAAACATGTTCCTGTCGCATCCAACCTGCAGAGCTGCAGCTCCTGTAGGAAATTCCAGGTTAAATCCCAACCCCAGGAACTGCCAACATTTCTTCATTCCAGCTGAACCTCAGTGACTCCCACTTAGGGCAGCCTGGGGGAGGCTCTGCTGCTTTTCCCAAGCCTGCAGGAGCTGCTATCCAGCAAAAAGCTGCGTTCTGGGAATGTCAGGATGGCTGATGGTGTTTGTGTCTTCACTACCCCTGGGATGGCATCAGTGAGACCCAGAGCCGAGCTCACAGCAGGGAGCGTCAAGGGTTGGCCACGTGGTCCTCTTTGTGTGCTCCCGTCTGGCTCAGAATTAACACCAGAATGAAAAACAAGGTCCGGGGTGGCTGTTTTTGATGGGGGATGTTGTGCACGCATCATTCTGCTGCTCTCATGGACGAGGGCTGGGTGTGTGGGGCTGTTTTATTCCCCACAGCTGCCTCACAGTTTTAGCACTACCAGATACAACATCCCCAGATTTGGCTGGTATGGATATCTTTGATATTAATAATGATATCACCAGGCTATAAAAATGGATCCAAGCTTGAAAAAGCAGTTAACCCTCGAGCTTCATGGTGGAAATTATCTTGGGAAGAAGAAAATTGCTCATATTAAGATTTCTTGCACCTTTCTCTGTTGTAGCATGAGAGTTTTATCAGCTCCCAGGTTATTAAAAACCTATTTTTAGAACCCAGTGTCCTCCCTCCCACCCCTTGGGGTGCTCTGTCAGGCAGGAAGTGTTATCTGGGAACTAAAAGCCAACTGGAAGCTGATTCACTCTCCACAAGTGTGGCAGAAATCTGAGAGAAAACTTTGCTGTGGTTCCAGCACAACTTGTGCAACCTCTGGCTCCAATAAAATGTTGTTTTCCCCCTCCTCAATTGTATCATAAATAAAGGATCAAGGAGTGAAGAAATGCAAATAATGTTATCAGGGAGAGTTATGGGATCCTGAAACAGCTTCTGAGGGATCTGGGATTTTCTTCTTGGAAGGCCTTTAATTAGGAGTTGATGTTTGTCTGTAGCCTTGAATTCCCTCCAGTCTGGGGAGTTCTGTTCAGGATCAATCCAATGAACTGGGCTGGGTTGGGAAAGGAGGGTATGATCGGAATAATATTTCCCATTTCCAACATTTCCAAGGCAATATGTACCCAAAGGAGTTTACATATTAACAGCATTCCCACTGGAGCTGTTTCACAACAGAGGTAACCCTCAGAGGGTGGGTAAAGGGAAAATGGCCCTGGAAAAAGGAGTCACCATAAATTGTGCTTCACTCTGGAGCAGAAAACATTCCCCCCTTTCCATCCTCCCCCTGTTTGTCTCCAGGCCAGGTATTTTCACAAACACAAATGCTGTGGGTTTATCACCTCATCAGTTGCACACGAGTTTATTCTTTATTTAATGGTGAGCTTTAGGGTGTAGGGTCGCCGGAAAACTTGACCTTGAGATGTTCAGTCACCAGGAGAGAGACACAAATGCATCCTTAGGGGAAAGCCCCCAGGAAAACTGCTGGGCCAAAAGCCAGAATCTCCCCATTCTTCCTGACATGTTTGTTCACAGTCTTAATTTAATTAAATCTAAGGGGATTCATTAATGGTTCCAGTGTTTTTGTCTCCTCTGTCTCAATCAGATAATTCCCCCCCCACTTATAGTCCCATTTGAAATCCATTTTTGTAATTAATTTTCTAAAAGAAATGTATTTAATTCACACACCATTTACTCTGCTTCCCTCTTGTCTAATGAAGTAAAAAAAATAACTGGGGTTGAAATGAACTCGCCAGACACGGTAACAGTTCCTTTATCTGCTCTGCTGAGAAGAGTTTGTTGTTTGGCTTGTCTTCACAAATCCTTCTGTTTTCTCCTTGGATTAACCCGGAGGTTTTCAGCACAGGGGGGGCACAAAATAACAGTGGGGCTGTTGTGCCTGGGGCTGGGATGCCCCTGGGTTTGGGGATGCTGCACAGAGCTCTCCCTTTGCTCAACTCCAGCCTTCAAGGGCTGGGCAGGCTGTAAAATACGGAATTATTTCTATGCACAAGCCATTAGGCTTTATTTGGATTTTCCTTCTGTTAAGCACTTTGCTATTTTTCATATTAATATTATCTTCATTCAAAGGCCATTAAGAGCATTAATAGGACAGGAATTAAGAGGTGCTGCCCTGCTGATGGATGTCTGTTTTTCCAGGTCTCCTAACACACATAAATCTGGAACATGCAGGGACTGGATAAAGCAGAGCCTTCTGTTCCAGGTAAGCCCCAGTTCCCACAGCAATTCCCGTTCCCACAGGGGAACATAATTCGCTCCTGAGCTTCTCCTGAGCTTCTCCCTGTCCACAGTGACAGCCCCGGGACTGCCCCACTCTTCCAGAACTGTGTTTTCCCTGGGATGTGCAGTTGGAAACAGCCTCATAAACCTGGCCTTTAACCACAAGTGTTTGCCCAGAGAGGAAGGAGAATCACCCCGAACCAGGCACAGCCCCGAGAGTTGTTCTGACCTCAAATCCAAGGAGTTTGAGATTGTTTTAAGGGACTAAGAAATAAAATAATTCCATTAATATTATCAGGCTCTAACTTCACTTTTCTGATGTCTCTGAGGCAACAGGAGCTGCTGTGAAAAATGCCTTGGCCACAGAGCCACCCCAGTGGGATGAGTGTTACAAATATGTGCAATGCCTCAGAAAGCACAACTTTCCCCCATTCTGTTTTTGCTGTTCAAATCTGCCTAAAATTCTGCATTCTGCACCTCAGAACTTTGCTATTCTGTAATTTCATGCTGACTGGTGCTGCCCCAGACCTGCTCAGGTGACAAATGTCACCACTCAAAGATCTGCTGGCAGGAAACTTCCTCTCACTTGCCAGCAGCGAGAGGAAATCAAAGGTGACCAGAGCCTGTCCTTTGCTGTAGGACAATATGGAATGTGCTCCCTTGTGGGTCACAGCCGCAGAATCCTTCAGGATGGGAAAGAAATCCAACAGCGTCGAGCCCAACCCCACTCAGCAGGTGTGAAACGACCTTTCTGGAAGAGACAACCTGAGAAAAGGCTCCTTTCCCACACAGATTGTTTCCAAACCCCCACCTTCAGTATTTTCTGTGCCTTCCCACGGTGTTTTTTTGCTTTTTTTTCCCAAGAGCGTTGCAAAGACAGAGGCTGTGACAGAGGGACTTGTGCCACCCTCACCCCTTGGGCTTCAGGGGAGCTTTCCCAGGTCTCCTGAGGCAAATCCAATTTCATGGGCACTTGGCAGAGCAGTGCCAGCCCTCTCCTCAGTGCAGGGACTGACCACGTGTCTGCAGGGACACCTTACACTGGCTTAGTGCTCGCTGCATCCCAAATTTACATGCAGCTGGCTCATCCCAGAACTATGTGAGGCAAAGTTAAGGTTGAGACGTGGAACCTCCCTCTCCTGCAGCCTGGTCTGTCACCCCTGTGCTAAATTTAAGATGTGTGTTTACAGGATGCCAAAGGAAGGAGGCAGGCAGTTAAAATTAAGCAGCAAAACATCTCGTGTTTATTTTGAGGTCCGAGAAATGGATTTTCTTTTCCATATGGTGGAAGTTTTGCTGTCAGAGCCTGAGTGTTTGTGAAAGCCTTGTGAAAAGTAAACGTGGGTCGTGCTTCGAGGGACCTCTGGCTTGGCTTCTGACCCTTTTATTTTTGGCAACAGAGTTCCAGAGAATAATAAGCAGTGGGACGGGAACAGGGAAGAGCCACGCTCTGGGTTGATGGAGCTTTCTCATGTGGCTTTTCCCAAAAAAACCCCTCCTCCTGCACTTCCCTGTGTGTCACCTCCTCCCAGCTGAGCTCAGCAGGCAGCTCTGCTGAGCCTGTCTCTGGCAAAGCCAGCAGGTTCTGGGCTTTTCCTTCTCATTTCCTTCCCAGGGACACCTGCAGATCCCAAAGGCAGGGATTTGCTGCTGCTCAGCATCCCAGAGCTCTGGAGCCTCGGAGCCAAAGCCTGGCTTTGCTCAGGATCACAGGTTCTGCTCCCTGGACTGAACTGCAAGTTCAGCCCGAAACCTGTGCTCCCAGAACCCTTGGAAGAATCTCTGTGGAATGTTGGGAATGTTCCCTGTCCAGGGAAATGTGCAGTGCACAGAGCTGAGCTCCGCTCACTGTCTGCACACCCACCCCGAGTGCTGGGCTCCCGGTGAGCTGAGCTGCTCCCTCAGGAGAATTCCCCCTCTCCCGTGCTGGGAGCAGTTGGATGAGAGGTTTGTGGTGGAATCCATCTCCTCTAACTGGGATTTCCATCATGTCCCCATCAGCTCCGAGCTGCTTCCCAGGTTATCCTCCCTGGCAAAGAACAACTTCCATGGGATGGTTCCTCTCTTCCTGAGGCAGAAATCTAACATGGAACGAATTCCCTTTAGGAATGCCAGTGGCTCCCCTCTGGCGCTGGAGGGAGCCTGGCTAACTCACTCCGGTGCTGACATCTGGGTTTTAGCTCAGGAATGAAAGGGCTTTCAGTGTGGGGATAAACCAGCTACTGGCACGACTGAAGTCATCCCAAAATGTCACTTTTGAGGGCTGTGACCGCCCTGAGGGCTGCATATTAAAAGGTTATGTCAGGAAAAGCGTTATCACACGTGTACATAAAGTGTTTCTTGCCTGAGCTCCTGAAAAACAACCAGCAGTGTTTTTGGGATGTGTTCCCAGCAGGAGCCAATGCAATCAGTCTCTGGTAACCTGATTTTCAGAGGTTCAGTGCTAAGCCACACTATATTTCAATGAGGAATAAATGCCAGCCTGATGATTAGTTACACTATTTTCTTCTTTTTCTGGAAAACCCTGTAAATATAGGATTTTGTAAAACATTTTCTTTTATTGCTGAGACTGCATCTCTAAAATTTTCCTTCCAATCCACAACCCTGTCAATATCTTGGAAAATCGCATTCCTGAAGGTGCTTTTTAATACAACAACAGTGCATTTTGGTTCTCCTGTTTCCTTAATTGTGATTTTTACTCAGCCCAGCTTTTGGTGTTAGTCTGGTGACTATAAAAATCCTGATGGACAATTTGTCAGGTCTTTACTTTATTAGTATGGGAAGCTGCCCATTTTCACTCTTTCAATACATGAGATATTTATAAACTTTTTGTCAGGGCCTCCCAACTGTGGAGAAACCCAACTGGAGTTGCTGAGAATGGGATCAGAGGAAATTAATTCTGGATTAAACACAGGTTTGAGTTCTGAGACCTTAAGTTCTTATCTGGTCCAGCATTGTGCACATAACAATCACTGCTCCCATCATTTTGTATCTCGGGACCTAATCACATTTATGTTGTAATTTTATTAGAAAAGTCCGATAAAGGAATGAAGGGGATAAATATTCATCCTGTTTATTGCATCTCCTTCTGATGCATTTGTAGGAGAGGTGAAAGGAAAGTAGAATAAAGCCACCCAGATAAAACTTTAATAATAATGTTATGATTCTGCAACAGCCGCTGTGTTGTGAAATGGTCTCTGTTGTGCTCCCAGCCTGCACCTCCCCCGTGCTGCAGCGCTGCGCCCCAGAAAAGCAACGTTACCACCTTGAAACTTATTTCGTGTCCGGTCCTGCTGCTCACTGGGCAGGATCCAACGGCAGCGACAGGTTTGTGGGTGCCAGCAGAGGAACCTCTGTTGGGGGGTGGTTGAGATGGTTACGGAAAGGGGGCAGGGACAGGGGATGGGAACAGGGGATGGGAACAGGGACAGGGCAGGG
>WBMZ01012082.1:30542-165774 GCA_013400975.1 Atrichornis clamosus | reverse complement strand
AGGGGACGGGGGACAGGGAAAGGAACAGGGACAGGGAACAGGGACAGGGATGGGGAACAGGGACAGGGGACAGGGACAGGGGTTGTGACACGTTTGCAGCTGTGGGTTTATCCTCTCTAACCAGGGATTTAGGGAGAGATCCCCCCTCTTTGCCTGATGCCAAATCCCCCCGGTGGGAGAGCTGGGGAAGGGGACAAGGACAAGGCAGGAGCCTCGTTTAACTCTATTCCTGCTTTCCATCCCTTGGTCTCCAAATAATTCACTCCATAAATCAGCAGTGCTACCTCAGCTTCCGTGTGTCCCACTGGGAGAACACTGCTGGGAGTGGATGCAAACCACAGCCCCAGGTCCCAGCAGCTTCCCTGCCTGTGGCAGCACTTTGGGAAGCTCTCATTGCTCGGCATCTTTTCCATTTTCCCACTGTTTGGTTCACAGATTCTTTGTTGCTTGTTTGTTTTAGATCCAGATGTCACTTTAAATCAGTAGGATTCCCATATTCAAAAAAATAAGCAAAAGGGCATTGTTTTGTCTTTAAAGCTCTTTACTTCTCCCCTCCTTCCCCTCTCCTGAACTGAAAATATCCAGCTATAATTAAATATCCTCTTTCTAAAGGAGGGAACTGCACCCACAGGGTTGGAGAGGCCAAGAGGCAAAGCCAGGGTGGGAGAGCAGAGCTCTCCCCGAGCCCTGTGCTGGGAACCACAACTTTGCCTTTGCTCCAGTCTCTCCAGAGACATTCCCAGCAGGATCCTGAGCTATTTGTGCACACCCTGAGGCACAACTAAAGTCTATATGCTAAAGTAACTTCAATATTTCCCACAAGCTTAATTTAAAGGCATATATATGCAATTAAATATGTCCTCATCACCTTGGACCTTCCTTTATGATCCATATCCATTGTCCACCTCGTTCTTGGTTTTCCCTGCATTCCTGAGCATGCAGCCATCAGAGAAACAGGATGGGGAAAAATAAACCTGATAAACTAGAAAAGAAAAATAATTTTACTTGCACAAGATTTTTTTTTTTTCCTTTGAAGAGGGTTTTTTGTAGGAAGAGGTTGAGGAACATTCCTTTTTGTCAAGCTTTAGGAAATTCCAGCTCCACATTCTGAGGCAGACTCAGGAGTCCTGTTAATGCTTGGTTGTACAGCCTTTGCTTGAGAAAATCTCCTAATTTCAGAGCACACAGAGCCAAAGGAATCATTAATAAAATAAATCGGGGCATCTATTCTTGGGGCACTCAGCCAGTGCAGTAAAGTTGTCCTGAAAGGATACAAACCCCAGGCTGAAAATGAAAACCTGCTGCTATTTTTTATTAATTCGGAGTCTTCTCTATTTCCGCTTTTTTATTTGGAGCTACAAAAGGCTGGTAATTGGAGGGCAGTGACATCAATTAACAGTTTAATTGGAGTTGCAAGGATTGTCTAACTGGGAAGGCTGGAGTGCAAAGGTGTGCCAGTTAATAAATTCCATTTCAAATGAATTCCAACCAGCAGGAAGTGCTGTGGAAGAGATACTTCCCAGCATGACACAACCTCTAAATAGAAAATTTTTACATGGCTCTGATGGGAGAGGAAAATGAGGAGCCAGGTACTTGTGCTGGTGGAGAAATCAGAGTAATTGCAAGGAAATCAAAAGAGTTTCCAGGCTGTAGCTCAGAACTTTTCTCCTTAGCCATTTATCATTTTTTTTGAAGCCATTTGGTGTGATTTGGAGTGGTAATTCCAAAAAAAGTACGGAATGGGAAGCTGGAAGTGGGGCAGGATGTTGTAGAAAGCTGCATGGATCCATCGTGCTTAGGGGAGAGAAATCACCTCGCAAGGAGGTTTTTGGGGAGCAGAACTGGGGCTAAAGCGGCTCTGGGATCAGCCCTGACACCCCAGCCTGAGCTCGGGAGGGGCGCTGGTTCAGGGTCCCTGGAACAAAACAACTCCATGGATTCCGACAGAGACAGGGCTGGATGGTTCCCCAAACCCCACATGTCCAGGGGCTGGTTGATATCCACCTGCTCAATATTTCCTTGGGAATGGTTTGTTTTCTGGACTCTGCAGTCTGCGGAATGCTGAGCAGAGAGTGCTTGTTATTAAATGTTCCCGTCTGTAAGACACAAATGCTGCCAAGCCCCAAACTAAAGACACAATTCCCACATTTTAACTTTAGAAGGGAAGATGGGGAAAACCTGAGCAGAACCAGGGGCACTGCAGCTCCTCACTTCCCACTTTTGCCATCATTTCAGTGCCTCCCTCCCTTGCATCACTTGTCTGCTCTTGGCTGAACACCCAGCCATCATTTTATTACTCTGGGAAATCAATGAATCTCAATATAAAAGTCTTAGGAGCTTTAAGTGGTCCAGAATTAGCGTGTGCAGCAGGCAGAGGCCAATCAATCAATTGGCACCAATTAATCTGTGTTGTGGAGTGGCCCCAGATCGATCCCTGCGTGAGCTGAGCCCCAGCATGGACTGAGCTCTGGGAGCAGACGAGGCACCTAAAAGTTCTGTAAATTAAATGATTTAAATGAACACTTCAAGTATTAAATCAATGCTAAGCAGAACAAGAGGTGACGTGTTCTACTGTTTGTCCTGAAATTAAAGCTGGGCAGCTGTTGAGCAGTGCTGTTTTTCATAGATTTATGGTTTTCTGGGCTGGAATTCTGTCTTGTTCATGTCCTTTTATTGGCTTTTTATTCACTAATTTGGAAGTGCATTATAATCACAGTGGTTAGGGATAGATGGCCTCGAGGTTTTTTCTCGAGCTGGCAGAGAAAGAAGAGATGATTTGAGTTGTGTGAGCCAGTCCATGAAAAATAACCAAAGTTGGTGTCTCTTTTGGGAATATCTGGATGGAGTCTCCATTGGCATGAGCCCCCAGACCAGGATAAAGCAATTTATTCCCTCGGGGTGAATATGTGTCTTTCTGGGGGACACAGAAGGATCTTACTTCCGCTGTGACTGATCTAAATCCTTAAATATACTTTAAAAATGAGAAGGGAAAGAAAAAAAAAGGGTAGTTTGGTGATAAAGTTGTCTTTCAGCTTTGGTGATTTTCCAGCAGTTTTCAGTATCTGGAAGGAATAATTGGAACAATGCAAATAATGTTGTGTTACAGGACTTTCCAGCTGTCACCAAATCCATCTGCTTCCCTCGCTAGTGGCACATTTGTATCCGCGTTTCCCATGAAATAATTCAGCTGAAAGTATTGTTTCCTGGGCTGGGGCTTGTGGGTTCTCTCCACAGAATTCCTGATTCCTAACAGGATCCGTGACTTTCCTGCTCTTTCCTAACAATATCTCTTCATCTTTGAGCTGAAGTGGCACCCCAGGAAAGGGTGGGAAGAGCTGGAAAGGTGCTCTGGAGAGCGGAGGTGAGCAGTGAGCAGGGGAGCTGTGCAGGGAGGCACCACAGGAGCGTGTTCAGACAACCTCCGAGTCCCTCCGAGGGGCTGGGGTCTCCCAGGTCAGGACAAACACCGGGATTTCTGGGGGAGAGGGTATTTACGAGAATACTGGGCAGTGCGGACTCTCAGTCTCCTCTTGGGTGTTTCCCTCTGGGCTGGGTGGGCTCCTCTTTTCACCCTGTGCCCTGGTTCCCAGTGCTTGACTGGGATCTCTGAAAACACACAGGAAAAGGAGTGGAGAAGGCCCTGGATAACCCACCAAACACATTCCCCCCGTTCTTTTCTCTCCTAAATAAATGTGCCTTTCTCCAGCAGCTGGAAGCCGAGGGTCTCTCTGGAAGAGCCACCCTGGATTCAGCAGAGAATGCTGCCGTTTTTCTGCAAAGACATTTCCTCAGTGCATCTTCATCTCTCCTGTCTGATTTCTGAAGGGAGCACAAAGTCGTGCAGCTGAAAAACCCAGCACTTTCAAAAGGGAAAATGTTCTGTGGGAGCTTTTCTATTGCTGCACGTTTTTCTGTGCTCACCTTGGTCTCCTGGGAGTAGAGAGGTAGGATTGAGTGGTCCAGGTGCCCACAGGGCCTGGCACAGCCTGGAGCTGCTGCAGTGATTCGGGGTGAAATGCTGTGCTGAATCCTGCTACCCAAACACTTAACTTTAAACCGTGGGGAAGCTTTTAGGATCAATCCAAAAATGCCAGACTCTTCAGGGCAACGCCTCGTGTTTACAGCTGCAGCACTTCAGGTGCTACACTCTCAAGTGTGACTGAAAGGCACATCTCGTTTGATGACTTTTCATCTCACAAAGGCCCCTGCAATCCAAACATATTTGCAAGCAAGGCCAATTATCCTGGCAGGAGCAGCTGGGTGAGGAAAGCTGTGGGCTGAGAGCAGAAAGAGCTGCTCTGTTGATTACAAAGCCCAATAAATCATTTCCAGCCAGGACCAATTCCCTGTTTATTTCCAGTGTCTGCTCTTCAATTAACAGGGTGGATATGCACCTTTAAAGAAGGAAAAAAAAGAGAATTTCTCTGGATGCAGCAGGTTTGTGTTCCCGCCTAGATATTCTGTGGGTGTTTTATTTGGCGTCTCTGCTCAGAGCCCAGCCAGCTCTGGAGCTCTCACCTGCTTTTTTGGGGCTGGGATCACCTGTGCTCTGCCAGTTTGGGAACACACTTAACAGGGCACTGAATATGTAAAGCTTTACGCATTCCAGCTTGGAGGGACTCTGGACCCTGGGAGCAGGCTGGGCTAATCCTTCCTCTGGAGCTGCTCTGCAGGGGTGGAAGAGCTGCTGGCACTTCAGCCCCACACTCAATGCCCACCTCAAATGTGTCCCAGTCAGCTGCTTTTCCTGGGAATTCTGGCCCCTTCCTTTCAGTGCAGGGAGCTGCTTTGATGTGTGAATGCTCCACCCTGGCACTGACAGAATTCCTGTGACGGCGTTTGGGGGCACCTGATGGGAGATTTTTGGTTCGTGTGCCCATATTTATGTATAAAACTCCCAGGGAAAGTGAAAAATGGTCACATTCCCAAAACCTGGGGCACAGCCTGGCGGCACTGAGAGCGCTGGGAATGGCTTCACAGGGATGCTCTGGCAGCCAGGGCAGGATTTCTCCCGGAGAATTCCTGGTAACCCACTGCTCCTGCACAGACCTATCCATCTCCCAGAGTGGAGCAATGAAAAGATGGATGAACTCCCGTGGGATGGGCGAGTCGGGAGCTCTCATCCCAGCTCCAAGGTCAAATCCATAAAAATGGAGCAACTGTGGGCAGTGCGTGTTCCTGACTGAGCTTTGCAAACTAAATGAGAACTGCTTTGCATTTATTTGAATAAGAGCCTTTTCCAGGCACCTTTTTTGTGATATTCCTTGGATACGTAGGATGGATATGCTCCAGTGGGAATGGTTCTGGTGGGAATCTGCTTCCTGCACACCATCCAGGCACTAATTCCTGCCACATTGTTCACATTTAGGTTGGAAAAGACCTCCAGGATCATCCAAACTTGAACTAATTTTAAACTGATCGACTGTGCTAAATTTATCATCATTTTTATTTTGTGTAATAGCATGAAAATTTAAAACTACAAAAAGCAGGAGTGAGAGAAAAGTTAAATATTGGGCTGAAGCTCTGTTTATACCTGGGGCAGTACAGAAATCAATATATACAAAATAGGAAATGGGAGTTTCAAGAAGTGCTCTCTGATATCAGCTCTGACTCCAGGATTTAGTGAATTTGATCATCAGTTCTTCAGACCTTTGATGCCAACCCGTGTCAGCTGTGCTTTAATAGGCAAGGTGAGAACTGATCAAAGTTTGAATTTTGATTCCTTTATTGATGAAAATACGAAACATTGCCTACTTTGAAAAATCAGAGAATAAATGAATTTTTCCTAACCAGAGGGGTGGTTTAAATGTGCCAGCTTTGAAATAATCCTGCTTTATGAGAACTAATAATGTTGCTAATTAGAATTTTGGCCCTATTTTTACCTGCATAGATCTCCCAGACTTTAACACTTGGGAAAACCCTGCATGTGAAACCCAAGTACAGACCCTAAATATATTTATTTTCATATTGAGGAAAACCTGCAGATGAATTAATCCTTAAAATAAAATAAAAGATCACCAGAAGAATTTCTGTTCTCCAACCGCATTTCAGAGCACTGCCTGGAGCTCTTGCAGTGGAACATCCTTGTTATTCCATAGCTGAAGGGGAGCTGGGAGCTGGAAGACCTGTTGCTTGTTATTGATTATGCATTTTACTCAATAAAAAATTGCTTTTTAAGATTTCCCATTCCCTGAGAGAGACAGGATTTGCCTTAGAGCTGTGGGCTGGGAACACGGATCCATAACAACCCCGAGGGATCACGCATCTGGAAAATGTGTCTGGCAAATAGTTGGATCTCCATTAATTTGCATTACCAACAGAAATAGTTAAAAAAAAGGAACAAAGCTTGCTTGGTGTGTTTTTATTTCTGGTAGTTGCTGTTGTGATTAGTGATTAATGATTAGTGATTAATGATTAATGATTAATGACTAATCCCACAGACAGTTGGGCGACTTCAGCAATTATCCTCCAGACTGAGTGCTGGGACTCCGTAATTTATGACACCTTTATCTCCTTTTGGATAAAATGGCAGTAAATATAAAGCAGAAAAAACCTCTCTAAAGGGTGAAAGTCTTGATTTGACGTAAAGGAGAGAAACTCATGGGCTTTAAAGCTCCTTCCAACCCTGATTTCTGTGCAGTGAGGACGGTGACAGATAGCACTTACTGAAAACTGCATTTGTATCATCTTTAGTGATTAAATGTTTCTGTTGTTCTAAGTAATTCCTGGATTCAGTGGGAATATTCAGCTGTGTGACAAAACATCTCCAAGCAACAGGAAATACGTCACTACTCTGATTCCTGAATGGAAAACTGGGGGGAATTCTGTAAGTCCTGGATGTTGGAAAGCAAATCATGAGGATGAGCCAATGTGTAACACATGAATGATTCTGCTTTTGGTAGAAATTAGGGCATTTCTGTGCTGGATTCCGGGCATTTCTGTGCTGGATTCTGGGCATTTCTGTGCTGGATTCCAGGCATTTCTGCGCTGGATTCTGGGCATTTCTGTGGTGCCTTCTGTTCAATAACNGGGCATTTCTGTGCTGTATTCCGGGCATTTCTGTGCTGGATTCCGGGCATTTCTGTGCTGGATTCTGGGCATTTCTGTGCTGGATTCCAGGCATTTCTGTGCTGGATTCTGGGCATTTCTGTGGTGCCTTCTGTTCAATAACTTTAGGCAGTGCCTTTCACTGAGAAGGAGAAATGCAATCATGTAGAAAGTTAATTTGTGCATATCTTCGTGGGGGTTTTTTGACACATGGTCATGGATTTCTCCTAATGTTCAGGATATGTCTGCACTGATAGATGGGCACTCATGCAATATTTAGTCTTGACATGGGGACTAAGTCTTGTGCTTTGTCTGTCCCAGTGCTTTTTCCTGAGAGGTCCCAGACCCTGAGAATCTCTGTCCTCCTCACACCTCTGCCAGGTTGTGCTGCTCATCTTTCAGAGCTTTTGCCTTTGAAAATAAACTTTTATAGGTTATCTCCTGATGCTTTTTGGGACAGCCTGCCTGTCCTCCAAGGATTTTGTCAGCCCAAAATATCGACAGCTGTTATCAGCAGCATTGTGAGAATGTTGGGAGGTACCTGGGAAGGGATGGAGACACAAAGGTCTGAGGGTCAGCCCTGACTGAGATCTGGAGACAGGCTCGACCCCCAGAGTGGGGGAGATGTGTCACATGCTGCTGGCAGCTCTCAAGGAAGGAAAATGGTCCAGCCTGATCCAGCTGCAGAATTCTGCAGCCACAGCATGAGCCAGACTGGCTCCAGGGTCTTCCCAAGCCAGCTGGTCTGCATGAACCTGTGCCAGGAGCTTGTTCCCACTTTTTGCCACCAGTTCCCACATAGAAGTGCCTTCCTCGTCCGTGCCCATGTCGCAGGTGTGGGAGAGATCAGGAAAAGTACTGCTGATCACAGTTTGACTGGAAATTCTAAACTCAGCCCAGCCAGGCTCAGGCGGAACCGGAGAGAAGGAAGAAGACAAGGACTGGACTTTTCTAGGGAGAATTTCTGCCTGGAAAGGGTGATCAGGCCTTGGCAGGGGCTGCCCAGGGAGGTTTGGAGTCCCCATCCCTGGAGGTGCCCAAGGAAGGCCTGGACGTGGCCCTCAGAGCTCTGGGCTGGGGACACGGTGGGGATGGGGCACAGACTGGATTTCACGACCTCGGAGCTCTTTTCCAACCTGGATGATTCCATGATTTCGTGCTTCTCCTCTTTTCCTGCAGCTGGAATTTTAACCTGCCACAGAGTTCTGCCGAAAGAGCCTCTGGTAACAGGGCCTGGAGCAGAGCTCAGCACGGACCCCCAGCATTCTGAGGACCTTTCACTTCAGCAAATGTTGCTCAAGCAAAAGGCCCAAGGAGCTCATAACTAATTAATCACGGCCTTCAGGAGAATTTATTTATTAGGCTTTAATCCATTAACACAATTTTTAGATGGAAAAGAGAAAACTATTAGGAAGAAAAACATTGTAAATCTAATTCTTCTGGGAACTGTTAGTGGATAATTCCAGCGAGAATCGCTGAGGCAAGAAGCAAGCCAGATGTTTAATATTTGGCTAAGGTTAATTTTCCCTTCTTCCTGCATTTCATTAACAATGAGTGAGCAAGTTCCTGGGAGTAGAGAGGTAGGATTGAGTGGGAACAACTGAGTGTAGGAGCCTCGGATGTGGTGTCTGCTGTAAGCAAAGCTGCTCCTTCGTTTCTAGATCTGTCTGCATTTCCCTTGAAACAGATCTGAAACTGGCTTTTGAATCCAAAATCATCTGAAACTGTTCAGAATCATCTGAAATTGGCTTTTAAATCCACACTTAGCGAGGATAGATCACCAGCCTAACTTCACAAAAGCTTTTAGGCTTTACTTAAAAGTAAGTCAACGTTTTCCATGGTAAGAGCCTACATAGAAATTGTTAAAATCAGCTCAGATTCATTCTTTGGTCCAACAGATGGAGCCAAATATTTGGGCTTTTAGCCAGATCAGCGTTTTCAAATGATTTTGCCAGATTCATCCAGATGGTTTTGGAATTACCCCTCCCCTTACTAAAATGTAAGGCAAAACATCTGCCATTTGTGAAAACATCAGCAACACTAGGCCGAAGTTCCTTAGGAACCCAGGAAATGAGATTTGGATGTGTTAATTTGTTCAATTTTGTAGTGATAAAAGGGACATTAATGGTACCATAATTGTGGTATCAGAGAATTTCCCTTCATGAAATCACCCCAGAAATCTTCACCCCCTCCATGGCTGAGCCTTTGCCTGAGTTTGGCTTCACTCTGCTGCTTTCCAGCCACTAAAGCTGGAAATTCAAACCTCCTCTGCCCTGATCATTCACTTCTCTTTGTTTTTGATCAGCTCCCCCATGAAGGAAGCGGCAAGGACAGAAAACATGGATTTTGTGAGGCTGTAATCAGAATGAAAATGCCATTTACCTTACGCATGGAAAGCACATTTGTCCTTAAAACATTGTTGGTGTCACCCCTCTATAGGAGCCGGATGAACACATTTTCCCAGTTATGGTGCCTGTGTGGATCCCGTTGCTGCTCCCACACCGGAATTCCACACAGAGGGAACATCAGTGCGAGCAGGACACTGCCCAGCCGAGTGACCAACCCCCAGCACCGGCTGCTCACACATCAACACTTGGTACTTGTGGCAACTTCCAGGCCCGGCCGGGAACTGCTCTGGGTTTTTGGAGGTTTTTTTGGCTGTACTCTTTGTAAGGATAAAAAAAGACACGTTGGGACTTCACTTTTGCTAAAAGACAAGAGTTTGTCTGAGTGCTGATACACGACTTCCAGGCTGACAATAGTGGAGCAGGGCAGTGTCTGAGTGAGCAAACATTGGGAGTTTGGGGTCTTTTTCCTCTTTCTCTCCTTGGGGCAGGGCTATTTCTCCCAGTCTCCCATTCCAAGGCAGCTGCTGCCTTCCCAAGCCAGCCTGACCCGTGGGAGCTGTAAAATCTCAGTAAATGCTGCTCCAACACCAGCCCAGTTCTGCTCCAGACTTTCACTTGCTCAAACCACGACTCAGAACTTTGTAGCTGCAGCAAACCTAAGGACATCACAAACACAGCTCGTGTCCAGCTGATCTTATTTTCTCTCACGCTCTACCAAGCTCCAGGGTGGTATTTCCCTGGATTTGGCTGTGCAATACGTGGGGACCTCCCTTTGTCCTGCAGTGCCAAGGGAGCAGCAGCCTGGGGGGTTTGGGCTCTGCTGTGCTCGTGAGTGAGGAACTTGTGATGGCCCAGTCGGTCCCACGTGGGGGAAGAGCAAAGGCAAAACGAGGCAGATCAAGGAATTTCTGCCGTTCAGGAAGTGAAATAAAGTGGAGCTGCATCCACAGCATTGGTGTAAGGGAATGCTGGAAAGAACACTGGGAAGTGTTTGTTGAACAGCACCAGAACAGAGGGCGAGGGAGGTGATTTTCAGCTTTGATTTATTGCTCTTTTTTATCACAGAAACATGCAAAACTGAGGGACACTGGAAGAAAACTTGGCTCAAGGAAATCCACTTTCACAAATGTTTATCTCAGGATTGTCAGTTGTAGAAGGCTCCTGGCAGTGTCTGAATATTGAGTGTGTGCTTTGGGAAGGGCACATCCTAAAGGGAAACTTTAGGAATTAAAATCAATTTAGTCCTTCTTGTGATTTCTTCTTAGTAGCCCTACGAGGGAGTATAAATTCCAAATTATGGGACAACTGAAATGATTTCTGTCTTGTCTGCTCTGCTGCTTAGAAGAAATGCTTCCCCTTTAAAATTTTCTTATTTTCCCCTGCCTCTCCTTTCTGCAGCAGGTTCTGCTGCAAACCCATCAATCTGAATAACTGGTTAACAATCTCATTCTGACACTAAACTGATGGATGGTGCAAGCTAATATATTCTAATTTCAATCTAACATATTCTATACTCAATTGTGATCAGGGAAAAAAAATCCCAATCAATCAAAGTAAAACAAGAAAATTGCTTCTGGCTGGAATAAGTAGACACTTATGTCTATATTGTCTCTAGAATCCCTTGTCTCTGACTCATTTCATTAACCTGTATCTAATTTTCATCTGTTGAGGTGTTTTTACAGAGCTAGAACTCAAGAAATAAGTAAATTTTAAGAACATTTTGAAATGGAAGGGAGGGGGAGAAAGTGAAATATCCTGTTTTCCTTCATGGCCAAAGTGGGCTTCAAAAGGGCATTTTTGTACCTAATTGGTCTTTCCATATCACAGAATCAGAGAACGGTTTGGGCTGGAAGGGACCTCAAAGTCTCCTTGTTGCAGGGTGGTTGATGACACAGCAGGGAAATCTCGTGAGTCTGCAGGAAAAGGGATTGTTCCAGATGTGTTTGCATCAATTCCCAACGACACGGGAATCTTCAGGAAAACAGCAGGGCACCAGGAGGGGCCAAGGAAAGGAAGTTTGCAGCAGCACCACAGGTTTTGGACCACAAGGCCAATGGCCTTGCTGTTTCTCGTTTCATCAGGAAGGTTGTTCAAGCCACCTAAATCCCAGGAAAACGCTTGGAGCAGCCGATTTCAGTTGTTCTCTGTTTCAGACGCAGGGAAAATCCTGACACTGGTGCTCTGCTCGTGCTGCTTTTCTGTTTTCTGAGCGCAGGGTCTCCCTCAGGTGGCTTCTTCATTCCCCCTGCTCCTGCTGCCAGTGCCAGGGTGGGCAGCCCGGGCCAGGGCGCCTCAGGAGCTGCACGGAGCAGTTCCCTGGGTCGGGAGCTGGGTTAAATCTCTGCTTCCTTCCCAGCCTGTCCTGCCGGCACGAGGCCTGGCCCTGCTCCGCAGACACAGAGCTGTTTTCTGCGGGCTGTGCTTCCGTCCCGGGCGGGGCAGGGCTGGCCGGCCCGGCAGAGGCTGCTCTGCGGGCGGGAGGCCGAGGGGCCCTGCAGGGCCCGGCTGCAGCCGCGGCACGGGGGGCTCGGCCCTCCCTCAGGAGCCGCCGCCGCAGCGCACCCATGGCGCCGGCACACCCCGCGTGTGGGGAGGGATGGCGAGCTTCTCCTTCTGGAGGTGCCCCGGAGAAATGGGTCTGTTCAGCAGGGATTGGTCTCTCTGAGGGCTGGGGCGGCCCCCCATCCCCATCCCCAGCACAGACAAGGCTGTGCCTTGGACTGGGAACAGCCTTTCTTCCAGCTGGGCTCGGCTCAGCTCCTCCTCCTGCTCGTGTTCCAGTGCTTTTATCTCTTGACATTAACAGCCATAAATGCAACCAGAATCATCCCCAGGCAAAAAGTCCTTGAGAATTTGATACAGTCCTTGCCTCTGAAAGCTCTTTGTGCACAAATCCACAGGCTTTTGCCAAAATATCTCTTGGCTTTGCACGAGCAGATCCAGGGTTACACACAAGACGTGAAGCTGTTCCTCCTCCTTCTCCCTATCCCAAACGACTCCATTTCAGAGCCAGAGGAATACTTGCCACTCCACAAAATTGCTGGATGGTTCCTTCCAGAAATGGACACTTTTGTGCAGCACTGTTATTATTTGTCCACTGCCATGACTGTAAAGTATTTACAATTGCCATTATTCACAGCATTCCCTTTTGAAACCCCACACAGTTTTACTGAAAATGCTTCAGAGCTCATGGACTGATCACAGCTGTTCCACCAGGATCTTGCAAGCTGTTCATGAATATTGGGATTGGTGCATTTTTACAAGGAATCTGGGCTTTGGAAAGCAAAGGTTTGCAGTTTCCAAAACTAAGTCTCACTCCAAGGAGTGAAATTAATCTGAGTTTCAAACAAATAACTTCCCAAATTAAAAAAGACAACTCCTACTGCCTTTGAGCTTTTAAATTTTTTTTATTCCATGCATTTCTCTTCTAAAACAGCTTCTCTCAAAGCCTTCACTTTGTGGTCACCCAGAATTGGAAGTGTAGGGTCTCTTTGAAGGCAGGACGTGATGATCATGGTGGGTTTGGTTGGTCACTCAAGAAGAAAGTTCTGGAAATACAGAAATAGTTATGGAGCAGAGAAACAAAGAGCCCTCCTCTCATCCCACTCAGTGGAGCCACCTTCGTCTGGAAAACTCTTGGAACCAAGAAGTGACAAAACATGTGGGCAGTGCCACAGCAAACCCTCAGTCTATGCTGAAATTGAAGTGATTTTTAGGACTGTGTCTTTAAACTATGAAAGTTCAAGGACTGTAACTACTACAGGCAGCTTTGTAAGGTTATGATTGGGCTAAAAAGATCAAAGTGCCAGAGCAGGAATTACTTTCCCAAGCCAAGCCATCCTTCCCTTTTGAAGGAACACTACACGTTAATGGACTCAGGGACTGACTTTTCACAGACTGATTTCTATAACTTCAAAAATCTTATTACCAGCCTGAGGGACCTTTCACATGCTGGATTTACTAAATGCAAGTTTGGAATTCTTTTCAGTGATGTAAAGGAAATATTTAAAATTAGAATAGTGGGAAGATCCTTAACCCCATGTCAAACATTGCTGGTTAAAGTAGAGTTAATAAAGTTCCACGGAACCCATTCCCTCCCTTCATCACTTCCCTGGGGTGATAAAGGAGGGACAACAGAACCAAAGCTTTCCTACAGCTACAGCCACAATCTGGGACAGCAAAAGGTGACAATTCCAGCTCCTCTTGAGAGACAGCTGGGACCTGGCTTGTGTTCCATGATGAAATGTTGGGAGTAACAGCAGTAAAAGTGTAGTTATTGATGTGAAGTGTGCCATTATCATCTCCCTGCTTCCAGCTCACAGTGACACTGGGCTTGATGAGCTTGCAAGCTGGGCTCTGCGTTTCCCTGAGTATTTCACAGCTTCCCTGCTCTCAGGAAAACCACGGAACGGGTGCCTGGCTGGGCTCTGTGAGAGCTGCTGCAACAACCTTTGCTACTTCATAAACTTTCCCAGTTTCATGCTCTGATAGAAAAAAACCAAAAAGAAATGTTTCCCTTTTGACTTAATGCAGAGACATTTGAGGATAACGAGGAGCCTGAATTCCCAGCATCCATCCCCCAGCAGTGATGGATTTTTGGGTAGGAGATGATGGCGGCAATCATTTGAAGCAGTCAGACATGGCTTAGTACCTGCAGCAGTGACTCAGGCTGCGCTAGGAGGACTCTGAGCTCGATCGAATCCTTTCCCATTGGACTTTTGGAGTTGTTGCATTGCTGGTGGAGGTGCCAGGGCACTCTCAGCCGAGCTGTGACAGCTCAGGCTTGTCCTGGCCCCGGGCAGCAGCCCTGGCCCTGCCCGGGGAGGCTCTGCCGCACTGCAGAGGGGCCCTGGTGCTCAGGGAGCTCTTTGGCCAAAAATCCGTGGCTTTTTAAGGCCTTTTTTGCTAAAGCCAAGGCTAATCCCAGCGTAGGTCCTGGTGGGAATAAGCACCGATTGTTCATGAATAACAACAGCACAATCAGGTCCTAAATGAGACGTTCATTCAACCTCTCTCATTTGTCTTCTGTAAATCACCTTCCTGTGTTGGCACCTCCTCTCCCTGGAGGACAGGCCTGAGTAACCACAGCTTTATTACAGGAGGCAACAGCAGGAGTAGGAGTCAGGATGCTTTAGAATTATATTCAGGCATATCGGGAATGTCTGAGCATATTCAGACACGTTGTTAATGGCCCTGTTTTGTCCATCCCGGCAGGGAGGTGGGAGGTGACCTTCGGGCAGGGTCAGTGCAGTGCAGATCCACAGGAGGATGAAGAGGAGCATCCCCACGTTCAGAGGGTGATGTGCAATGTCCAAGGGACAGCAAGGTGCAATTGCTGCTGTCCCCTTCTCTTGCTGTGGTCCCAGCCACTGGGCTGGGCTCCCCCAGCTCTCCTTGGTGGCTGTGTCCTGCCTGGGACACACCATGAGGGCAAGGGATGGATGTGGGAGGACACCACAACCCTTTTCCCAGAGCTACGGACGTTTTTCCTCTTCATTGATTTTTTTCCTTTTATTTTTGAGATGTCTCTGGCTCAGTTCCTTGCAGTGCCATTGCAGGTAAACTGCTCAGCAACCTCCAAGCCCAGATGCTCAGATTTTTCAGTGCCTCGTTCTGTCTTAATGAAGAACTCAGAAGTTTGATATTAACACAATCTCCTCCTGCCTCCAAAGCTGGCAAAGACATTTCTGCACTTAGACACAAATTCTTTATAAATGTTCTCTCCCTCTGAAGCACATTTTTTTCTGGGCTAAAAGAACGTGACCCAAGTATTCTCTGGTGACCCCCTGTGCCAAAGTTGCTGCCTGCAAACAGGCAAAGCCAGTGGCAGGGGCAATGCCACCAAATACATCTTTAAATTAGAGCAGGAGGAGAAGGCAGAATTGCTCTGGCTTTTTCTCAAGCCACACCATTTCTACTGATCCAGTGCTCCCTCAAACATTCCAGAGCTGTTCCTGATCTCCAGCGTAGTGCATAAGTCATTTTGAGGGGCTTGAGAGAGACCAATAACTTCATTTGTAGCCAGAACTGTGAAATTACCATCTAGTTAGAAATGAGAAACAGTAAGAGTTTTCAGAAATCATGAATGCTGTCAAAAAAAAAAAAAAGAGGTAAAGATTCAGTTGATTTTTGTATATTTGAAAATATGTTCCACCTGTAATGCAAAAGTCCCCTTGTGGTTTTCCAGGTTTCCATATTTTTTAGGTGAAAATTGAGCTGTAGATGACTGGACGAGTGCCCCAACAGAGGCAAAGCAGTTCAGCTTTTCCTCCTAAGTGAGCATTTTGCAGTTCTCAGTAGAGTGGAAAAGGTTCCAGCCCTCGTGGCTGCATTGCAGGGCTCATCTGTATTTAAGGGCTGCACATCAGTGCCACGGAGGCCAGGCACATTCCCTCATTGATTTTTCCTTTTCCTTTCTGACTTTTATTTTTAGCTCTCGTGGCCTGCTGCCAAGTGGTGAGAACAGGAATCTGTCAGAGAGGGCCAGGGACTCCTGGGTTTTGTCAGAGAAAATGTTTTGCTCTTGATCCTGCCCTGGCAGTGCCACTTTAGTGACCCTCAGGCTCCAGAGGGGAGCTGGCCTCTCTTCCCTGGGACTCTCTGGATTATGGCACAACTCCGAGGGCTTGGAGCAGAGAGGACCAAGACAGGGATTTTCCAAGTGGGGAGTGAAGACAGAGAGAGGGGGATCAGGTTTTCCCACCAGCAGCATCGACGTGGCTTCCCAAGGGCCCCCTGCACAACTGCTGCAGCCTGTGCAGCCTCCAAGGGCTCTTCATTTCTAAAACCAATCAATAATTAGCAATTAATAACAGGGAGAGTGCAGTTTGTGGAGGTGAGAGGTTGCCATCCAGATTTAATCCCATTTTCTTTAAATGTTCGTTTGTCGAACTCTCTGATTTTGGTGGTTTCTTTTTCCATACGAAATAATCTCCTGAAATGAGAAATTATGCACAAAATTGAAATCTTTGTGAGAGAAGGAAGAGCAGCTGAGCCCTGAGGTTTCCCTGGATGGTGTCACTTCAGGAGGGATTCTGGACATGAATTCCAGGGAGTGAATTTTAACCACAAACCCAAATATTCTCCTGAGAAAAACCTTGATCCAGCAAAGCATTTAAGCACAGGCTTCAGTCAAACACCTTGAACACACTGAGTTTTGGTAAATGCCTTACAAGGTTAAGCAAGATTAAAACCGGTTGGAATGGGAAATTCCCTTTCCACTGGTGATTATGGGTTTTCAACCTTTCCTTTGTTTCTGAACTGGAAGGCAGAAGAGAAGAAACCAATGGAATAAAATGGGTTTAATTTTCAGAGCATCTTGATTTTCTCTTAATCCAGCTGGGACCATGAGACCTCAGCGTTCAGCAGGTTTTCAGAGAAAGTTCAAAACGCTTCACATTTCCCAGTTTTTGAAGCATTATTCATCTTCTGTGTGAAGATGTGAATATTTCTGTGTGAATAAGTGAATATTTCATGAGACGTGGGAAAAAGGAACAAAAAATTTGACAAAAACAAGGGGGAAGTGCCACTTTCACTCTGTAAAGCTTCATCCCATCAAAATAACATTGGATTTGACAAGATGCTTCACAGTGAGGATTAAAAAAAAATCAGATACTTTTCATACTTTTTACTTTGAAACTCAGATCTCACAGAGCAACATTTGCATAAATTCCAGTCAGAGTGGAAATGTAAGAGTCACAATTAGGCAGGCAGGGTACAGCATCCACTAAAAAGGATTTGTTGGTGAATTTGTGGCAAAAAAAAGAGTTCAATTTGGGTTTTATTGCCTTGCTGCCTGTCATTGAGAAAGAAGTACCATGGTATAGAAGCACATGAATTAGCAGAGCTTTATCTTCTGAACTGTGTGGCTGTGCAAAGAACACACTCTGGGGTCTACATCCTGTTATTTCTATTGATAATAACAACTTTTCCAGCAGATCCTGGGAAGTTTAGCTGCTGAACGAGGAATCCAGGCCTTGCTCAGGCAGCAGCTCCAACCACAGCCCTGAGCCTGGGCCAGCCCTGCTGCCCTGCAGGATGGGAAACGGGTGTGGGATTATTCCCCACGGGATGTGAGCCCAGCTGGCAGCAGCAGCACAGCAATCCCCCGCTCCAGGGACAGCAGAGCCCCAAGCTGTGCCCCAGCAGGGACAACTTCACCCAGGAGGAGGAGCAGGAGTGGCACTGTCAGAACCTCCAGGGTGCCCACAGTGACGGAATTCCTGCTGGTCTCAGTGCATCTCTATTTATTTGATTGCATATTTGGTTGACTGTTGCTTTCAGTCGTGGTTTGCGGGGGAAGGATGACATTCCCTGTGTTGAGGTGAAGAGGAATGAAGGCTGGAATGTGACCAGGCTGTCCCTGAGGGTGGTGACCCCTTCCCTGACTGCTGCAGCTGGGAACAAAAACTTTGGGTTTTATCACAACATCCCAGCAATTTTTCATTCCTGTAGAGAGAGCAACCCATCTTTTTGGTGAGAAAAACATTAGGAAAAATCTTTTTGCTTTCTTTGCTTTTTGTAACTCTCTGAGTGTGGTGGTTCCTCCTCATTTTCCGAGTTGCTCTGGACACGGCTCAAAGGAATCCTTCAATCCAGCAGGTGCAAGCAGGTGTAATCCCAGCCCTCTGATGTGGAGGGATGGGCTGTGTTTACCCTGAGCCTTGGTCTCTGTCCCACTTGGTGCAATCCCAGCAATAACCCTGGCAGACCATGGCATTTGGCCAGAGCCCTGCAGACAGAGGATTTTATTTATAGCACATGAACGCTGGACATAAATTATTCCAACAACATTTGTGCACAGTTCTATTGAGTAGAAAAAAAGGTCTTAATTCAGAGTAAGCCTGGAAAAAACTCCAGTTCTGTCTCATTTCTTGACAGAAAATCACTCCTTAGGCTTTGTCAAACTGGTGAAGTGATGACACAAGAAAGTGATGTGGAACTGGGATTCCACCAAGCAGAAAGCTCCCTGAATAGGAAGTGTTTAACAACCTGTGGTTGATTAGTGAGGGACTCCCCAGAGAGCCTGGAAAAGCAGCTCTGGAGGAGAGACAAGCACTGCACGTCTTTGCTGCAAATGAACAGAGCAAATAAATCACACTGTCAGCCCAAAGTGGCATTTGCTTGGTGACATTTCCCAGCAAAGTGCCAGATTCCAGCTGGAGGGGAGAGGTTTTGGGGAAGAGAGGGAGTTCCTGATGGACTTCAGCAAAATGATTCAAAACCTTGTTGAAGAAAACCGTAATTCAAAGCGCAGCTGCATCCAGCTGGACAGGCCTGGTCAGGGGACGTCCAGCTGCACGTCCTGCACAGGATGGCAGCTGTGGAAGGTGTGGCAGTGCTTCCAGCCAGGATTGCTCCTGGCACATCTGCTCAGTGGCCTCTGTCTCCCATCTTTATCCTCCCTGCACATCCTTCCCATCAGTTCACTGCTGGAACCAACTGCTGCCAGGTCCTCCCCCACCCTCAATTTCCACCTCTGCCCACCTGTGCCAAGAGCTGCCCTGGCTCCCAGGACTTTGTATTTTAAAAACTTCACATCCTCTGCTTTGGCGAGACCCTTTTTCCTTGCTCTGGGCTATTTCTGGGCACTTGTAAGGAGTTTATGTGGAGGAAATGAAACAAAGAGACAACGAGGCTGCATCCAAAGACGTGACAATTTGAAAGTGTTCTCTGCTAGAATTATTTCCCTGGAATCTCATCTGAAAGGAGTCTTTCTAGGTTAAAGTCACAAAGATCTTATCTGTATAAGATCCAACTTATCACCCCCTGGGCCATTTCTTTGTTTCTCCCCATGCACCAAAGCCCAACAGGTTTCAGTTTCATGATCCTTCTTGTACAAAAGTGTGCAAAACGTTCTGAGTGCAGAGGCTGCCCTCACTAAACCGTGACTGCAAGGGCTTTAAGGGGACAGAGATGCCAAGGAAAATCTGGGGCTGTGGCAGACAAGCTCCAGATCTGCCACCAGGGAAACATCCTGTGCTAATTGTGCTTTCCAGGGGTATCACCAGCCCTCACAGAAATAAAAATTTCAGGCTGTCCCATAAACAACAGAGGAAGAAAGGACAGAGGCAGCAGTCCCTGTGTGACTCTAAGATGGGTGATGGGTTAATGGAGAGATGGAAAATGTACATCACTTTTACTTCAATGCCCAAAATACACAGACAATTATTTTCTCAAGTGACTAGGAATAGTTTCGAGATTTTCCAATCAAATAGCAAGAGGGAAAAATAGTCTGCAGGGGCTGAAGAATGAGGGGCAATGTCACAGCACGTAACAACTGCCCCTAATCAGAAACAGCCACTAGAGCAGAACCCCACCACACAGCGGGGCTCTGCTCACCCTGAACCCAGGCAGAAACCCCCTTCCTGCCATTCCTGTCCCGAAAATCCAAGCTGCCTTTTGTTGTTCAGGAAGAGGAGTGTCCCTGTGAGGAAATTAAAAACTGGCAATGCATTTGCTCCCTTTGAGGCTGACACAAGCTCAGGGAGATAACAAGGAGCAGATGAAATGAGGGAGAAGGGGAGCAGAGCAATTGCTTATCACCACCTCCAATTTCTGCAGCTCTGCCTTCAAGTAAAATACAGCTTTGGAGGGGAAAAAGATGAAGAACAGAACCAAATAAAGCAGAATAAGCAGAAGCAGCTTTTCCCTGCTTCCTTAGGGGGGAATTCAACAGCTCCAAGTGGGTTTTAGATCTTGTGCCATTATCATTCATCTTTGGCCTCCCCTCACTTCACACTGTCAGTTTTGTTGAACTGCTCTGCATGAAAAGTACTTTTGATGTTTGGCAGGGGACCAGCAGGAGAGAGACACTTCAGCAGCTCTGCCCTGTGGGGATAGCAACTGCTGGATCTGACTAATCCATCTGGGAATACTGCTCCAGTTCACATCATGCAAATTACTCCTTTCCTGCTGCAGGTCTCATCCTTTCCTACAGAATGAGCTCCCAGTTCTGAACGAGTTCTCTTTTCAAGAGAGGAGAAGAGAGAACCTGGCGCATGGGGAGCTCTTTATCCAGGGCTTTGTTGCTTCCAGGGAAAGGGAGCAGTGCTGCTTCCTATGAGGCAGGGAGAAAACACAGGAGTTCGTCACTGAGCACTGGTAGCAAGGGGAAAAACAGGAATTTATCACTGAGCACTGGGAGCAAGAGGAAAAAGTGCCTTCACTTGTCATCTTCATGGCTTTGTGTGCTGATCTGATGAGGAAACACTGTGGAACTCTGATTCCCTTATTTCACTCCGTTTGTACGAAAAAGACCTGGTGGGAATTCCTCTCAGGGAATGCCCCAGCACAAGATAACTTTCAGCTCATCCCATAACGCCAGAAAAGCTTCCCTGTGATGTTTTCACTCCCCAGGAAGTTCACGTGCAGGGGTTGAGGCCGTGTTTCACCTGTTCCTGGCCAGTTTTTTCCTAACTAGAACAGCTTTAAAGGCTGTTTGTCTTAACCAGGGAGCCACATGAAAGCACATCCTTGCTCCCATCTCTTTTTTGGCTGAAGCAGAGCAGCAGAGAAACACTTCCATACTTTTATTTCTAATTTTCTGGAGAGGAATGGAAAGGAAAACGAGACAAATGCTCCTGAAAGCTTGGTGGGGCAATGCCAAGCCATAAAATGTCCTTAAATGAGAGAACCAGTTCTGCATTAATGTTAGATTTATTCCCTCTGAAATTCAGGCAGGTGGAGCACCACAGGATTCCTCAGCATTCCCAGGGGCAGCACTGAGGACAACTCCAGTGGTCACACCCCACCCTCCTCCTGGGACCTCAGAAAACCCAGACAAAACAGAGGGCTGGGAGATTTTGGCTGAGGTTTGCACTCAGGCTCTCTGGGGAGCAGGAAGAAACGAGGAATTCATTCCACTCTCCTCAGTCAGGATCACTCCCAGTTGGGCCAAAGGGTTTCCTTCCAAGGGGAAGCTCTCATGGAGCAAGTGGCTTTAGAGGTTTCCTTCCAAGGAAAGGAGCTACAGCCCTGTGATAGCAAGTGCTGAGGATGGGCTTGAAGGACCTGGAGCTTGGTGCCAAATATTTCCCTTTCTTTGGGCCTCAGTCAGGGAAATGTGCTCAGGATTTATACCCCGCTCCCTTTTTACCAACAGAGCCATCTTTCCCAACAGACAACTTCTCCAGAGCTTCCATTCCTGGCTGAAGAT
Organism: Atrichornis clamosus; assembly: GCA_013400975.1. Classification (NCBI taxonomy): domain Eukaryota; kingdom Metazoa; phylum Chordata; class Aves; order Passeriformes; family Menuridae; genus Atrichornis; species Atrichornis clamosus. Next base: position 144,222 of record WBMZ01012082.1, on the reverse strand, counting down.
TTAGATTTTTACTTCTTGTCATGAAGGTTGTCCCAGAGGTCAAGAAATTCCTACCTGGCAGTAGGATTATACATCAAGCAGTGCTCCCAGCTCTGTGCTGGCAGAGAGTTTTTGGGGGCAGAAGTTCTGGGATGTCACTCCGGGCAGTGCTTTGAGGCCTGGGCCTGCAGAGGTGCAGCAAGCTCCAAACTGCCCTTTTAGAGTGAACACCCCTCAGTCACAGTCCCCAATTTCACCTCCCAATTGAACTTGTTTGAGGATAGAAATGACATTTTTAGGCTTACGAAGCTGAATTTTCTGCCAGCAGCACTGTGTGGACTCCACACATATGGAAATGCGTTCTTATCTGGCCCCACACACTCCTGACGGGCTCTGGAGGAGGCACTGCTGCTGCCTGGACAATTTTCTTCCCAGCTGCCTAAAGCTGTCTTTGCTGCACGTGTGTGGAGTGTCTGGAGGCGTCAGGTGCTGTGCTGGGCCCCACAAACACCCCAGCCCTGGGCCGGGCCCACAGGAGACAATTCCCTGAGAAATCCTGGCTCAGGTCTAGGAGACAATTGAGGCTGAGTCGCTCTGGGTGCCACTGGAAGCCCTGCTCCCCAGATGTCCCTTTGTGTGATTACCTCCAGCGTGTGGATGTGGCAGGAATAGAGAAAACACAATAACCTGCAAGGTCCTGGCGTGGTGACGCCCAGGGACCACAGGACCAGCAAAAACCTGATGTTCCCCTGTGGTGAGACACCTCAGAACCCAAATTACACCCAAACCAGGCCTCTGATAAGGGGAGCCGGAAGAATATTTAACATTCTCCTCATGGCCGGTGTTCTATACAGGAGACACCATCCTGAGTCAATGACAAATAACATTTTTGTGGCTTTTAAAACACAAATGTCACCATCTCCTCACCCAGGCTTGGTGAATCATTGTGCCAGGCTGTCACTAGTGGAAGTGCATCAGATGGAGGAGCAGCCAGCAGTGATCCCTCAGGAACCCTGCCCAGGGCTGGGATGAGAACTGGGATGGAACACAGCTCCTGGAGAGGCTCTGCAGGAACCCTGGGCCACAACACCTGTGATGGGTGAGTGTGTTTTATGTGAAATGGAGCAATGTGATCATCCATAAAGGTGTCAGGAGCAAAACCCTCCAGCTACTCTTGTCTGGTGAACCTTAAACCTTATGTTTATGCAGTACAGTGAAATCCTTAATTAATCCTGACTGCATTCCATGTGGATGAAGGATTTGTCTCAAGCACTGCCCAGGGGGAATTTTGTGGGATAAATCAGGTGCCCAGCAAGGCACTGCTTGTGGGCAAGGCTCTTCCTGCTTGGAAGGCAGGGAAAGGCCTGGAATGAGTCACTCAGATGTGCCTGGAGGGACAGGGGCTGCTGAAAATCCCTGAAATCCGACTCCCTCAGGTGGGTGCTCATGGTGCCTCCGTTTGTGGTGTCTGCCATTCCCAGGGGCAGCTCCAGGGCTGGAGTGCAGCTGGGAACAAAGGAGTGCCATTGATCCAGGGGCAGAACTCTGCTGAAGGCACCCCAGAAATGTGCCCCCCTCAGCAGCACACACTTCTTGGGGTGTTTTGTGGGAGCAGTGGGAACGGTGCCAAGTTCAGCTGGAAGGCAAATAAACACCAGTGATGTGACACTCCCAGATCAGTGCCATTAACGACGTTTTAAAAAGTTATTAAAAGCTACATATTGTATTCATTGAACCATACCAGAGAGAGGAGAAAGGTCCTTTGGAATGGGATTTGGAGTTGTCCCTCCCACGTGAATGGGAAAAGGCCATCCCATGCTTTATCTTTATTGCAAAGCCACCCAGAACAGGCATCACCTTTCCCTGCCATCCTCAGGTACTTGTTAAAACCACACCCAGGTCCCTCCACTTCTTGTCCCTTTTGAATAACCCCTGTGTTGTAAACAAGACCTGTCACTGAATAGGGCTTTTGCTTCTCTGTTCTGAATGTCTGAATGTCTGATTCTCCTCAGTGGATGGTTTCCTAATTCTGCCAGGAAAATTAACTTCTTATATCATCCAAAAGGCTTTGCTTTTACCAGCAGGACCATCTCTGCAATTATGTTAAGTCTTATCAGGGTTTGGCAAGGTTGATGTCATACCAGTCCTTTCTCCACTCTAAAAAGGAAAATTTAAAGATAAATTGCTCTGTCTATGCTACCTCTTTCCCTCTAGCTCTTCCTTTCTTCCCTATATCCAGTTTTGAAAATAACTAAATGGATTTTGTCACTAGAATCGGATCTTTGAAGTGTTGGAGACAAGGCACAGGGGTTCAGTTCCCTTTTTCCTTATCTTACATTACCCTCTAGTGGCTGAGCCCTCGAGCATCAGCACCCAAAGGGAAGAACTTAAAGGTTTTCATGCTTTGTCCTTTTTTTTGTTTTAGTAAAATATTTCTCTTTAGTCTCACTGCACCTTGCTTTGCCTTGCAGGAAGGCTCTGCTTGGCTCTCCCCCTTCCAGGGTTCAGGGATAGCTCAGGTGCTCACACCATCCCAAACACCCTTTTTTGGGAGGTATAAGCCACTGTGGTGCCCAGTTTTGGAGGGTAAAGAGGAGTTGTTCTGATTTTGGACTCTCCTGGGACTCTCAGACGTGCACAGACCCGTAAATGTTGTTCTGGTGCTCTCTGGTGACATAAAAATCAAAATTTCCTCTTTCTAGCAGGGATTTCTCCTTGGTTCTCTTTGTGAGTGTTTGTGCAGTAGGAACATCTAAAAATAAAGCAATTAAATCCGCTCAAGTATCTCTGAACTGATCTAAAAATCTGTAGTTACTGGCCCAGAAATCCTTGGAGGAGGTGTCTTCTCATGGCTCTTTTCACTCTGAAGCCAAAATTACATTTCACCTGCAGAGAGAACTCCATGCCTTTTGCAAGTGGCTCATGGATTAGGAGATGAGAGAAGTGGGGGGCCGAGTATTTAAAGAGAATTTAGCAGAAATGGTACAATCCACCTGAATTTGTTTCTGGCTCTGGCAGAACAGACAGGGCAATGTGATTGGGATTTTTTAGGCTGTACTTCCAAAATGTGAAACAGCTGAGTCTGGCTGGATTTAAATATAGTGAGAAACAAACAAAGATTTGAGGGAAAAGACTCTCCCATCAATGCTCCCCTGCCTCACTTCTCCATTTCATGGCAAGAAGGTCATGCCAATAATGTGGAGGAAATTAGGCTTTAAAAAAATTGCCCTGTTAAAGAAACTATTCTAGTATTTTAAAACCATTTTTGGTCATTACACAATTAAAGGGTGTTAGGGAAAGAGAAAATGTAAAATGCCAATGTCTGAACCCTGTGGGATGCACAAAAAAAGCAATACTGGGACTGCAGGCCATGGTTCAGGACATGCTGTGCCTTGGGGCAGCACCCCCAAGAGGGAAAATGTTATGGCCTAAAATCCCAGTTCTGAGGGTAAAGAAGCTGAGAGTTTATTTCACTCTCTGTAGTTGAGATGAGTCTCCCCAAGGACAAAGAATCTTTTTCAATGAAAAGTGTCTCTTTCTCATAAATACTTCAGGGCAAACATGGAATTTTTGTTCACCTCAAGAAGATGATTCCATTCCTCAGCCCTAACCAAGGTTTGTGCTCGTGTGTGTGGTTTTGCTTGTCCTCAGACCACACTGCTGCTATCAAAAGTGTCTGACTCTGAAAGCCTCCAGAGAAAACATTGCAGAACTGAGACTGTGGTTTGGGAATGCTGGCTGAGAGGTGTTCTGACAGTGCCTGCTCCAGGGGATCCACAAAGCAGCAGGGAAACCTCCAGGGAAACCTGTGTTTGCCAACATGAGAGAGGGAGGTTGAGGTCCGGGGAGTTGGGGTGAGCTTGGCTGGGATCTGCTGCTGGGGTGATGAGAAAAATCAACCAACCACTGACACAGGGATTTGCAAGCAAGGGCCAGTTTTATTTTGGGGTATTTGTTTAACCGAAGTGATAAATGAGCTGTGAACAGGTAGCAGAGATGCAGCTTTCAGTATTTTCAGAACCAGCCCTCACAGATGAAGACTGTGTGCCCCTGGACACAGTTTGATGTCAGGAGTAGCACCAGGGAGGTGGAACTCAGAGGTCTGAGCCTACAATTTTTTATCCTGGGTTTGACCTGCCTGGGGTGAGTCTGAGCTGCTGCACGAGGAGCCTTCAGCCAAGCCAGGGCACCCCCAGCAACCTCAGAATGCTTGGGCTGCTTTCAACAACACCCCCAGGCCTCTGTTCTGAAGGGAGACTGCAGGACTGGCTCTGCCCTTGTAAATCCCACTTAATGAGGGAAGTCTCTGGGAGAAGCAGGAGGTGCTGCTTTTGCCTGCCCTGTTGATTTGTTCCCTTGGTTTCTCTTGGAGACACAAAGTTAAGAGCATGTTTTGCTCACATTTCTGGTGTTAGGCCAATTCAGAGACTCACTGAGGTTGGAAGTCCAGCCTGTGCCCCATCCCCACCCTGTCCCCAGCCCAGAGCTCTGAGTGCCACGTCCAGGCCTTCCTTGGACACTTCCAGGGATGGGGATCCCAAACCTCCCTGGGCAGCCCCTGCCAAGGCCTGACCACCCTTTCCATGGAGAAATTCCTCCTGGTGTCCGACCTGCCCCTCCCCTAATTAATGGGATGAGGCTCAGAGAGGAGGAGAAAAGCCAAGTCTGTTTTGGGTCCTGGAAGTCCTTTGGGCACAGAGGAGCTCAGGGTGGGCACGACTGCCCAGAGGTGTTTGAATCAGCCAAAACCGTGAACTGAATGCAGGGAAAATAACAAAAAAAAAGGAAGTAGACTGAAGGAAATGATTGACTGTACATTTTTAAAGGAATCTTTCCGGGGTTTGTTCATTCTGAGAGGAATGGTGAGCTTTAGTCTTGCAAGTGAGATCACCCTTGGTGTGAGTCCCTGATGGGGATTTATCCATCAGAAAGTGCACTGAAACTACTCAGCTTTCTATGAAGCTCCCCCTGGCACATCAGTCACTGCAGATTAAGGTTGGAAGTGAATTTCTGACTCAGAGGTAAATTATCATCCTCAGCGTTGGAAATTCTTTATACAATTTCTTTTCCCTTTTTTAAGTCATTTGCCTAAAAGAAGAGGACTGGCCTTGGAATTGAAGCACATGACAGAAACAATTCATGTGTGTTTGTGTTCCTTTAGTCAGGTAATTTAATCTTTCTGTGGATTAATTTTGCAATATCAGATGCCCTGGTAAATCCCCCCTGAGACTGTGCCCGTTCCAAGACTATTAATGTGAAATTCTTGGAAGGAAGGTAAAAATGATTGAAAAGTATGATTAAAATCATGAAAGCAGCTGCAAAATACGAAGTGGAAAAGGGAAGTTGCATCAGGTAACATTTTCTGTTGTGAACTAATTCTGGGTGCACTGAGCTTTGGCAGTGCTGCTGCTCTGGGCCTATCTGAATGTCTGACTCCATTTTCAAGAGCCTGGAGTGCCAGGATGAGGGGGAATGGCTTCAAACTGACAGACAGCAGGGTTAGATGGGATATTGGGAATAAATCCTTCCCTGTGAGGGTGGGGAGGCCCTGGCACGGGTTGCCCAGATCCCTGGAAGTGTCCCAGGCCAGGCTGGACAGGGCTTGGAGCACCCTGGGATAGTGGAAGGTGTTCCTGCCCATGGCAGGGGTGGCACTGGAGGAGATTTAAGGTCCCTCCCAACACAAAGCAGTCTGGGATTCCATGATTTTCAAAGGATGTGGATTACAGCACTACATTTCACTTTAAATAATGACTTTCACGCTGCCATTTGCTTTCCCATTACCTCCTACAGCTCAAAACCACATTACCTGGTATTTTTTATCTCCTTAAAATACCTAACAGATGGTTCTTATGTAAGATCCTCCTTTTCCTTACCTTTTCCTTCCCTATCCATTCTCTCCTTTCCCTTCTCCTGTGCTCTCCATTCCTCTCACCATTTTTGCCTTTTCTTCCAAAACGACACATTTGCAACAGTGAGAGAAAATCTCACTCTGTTTTTACCACAGAGTAGAGGTTTTTTCCCCCCTTCCTAAATCTGTTATCCCAGAGGTGCCTCCACCATTGCTGGGCTGTCTGAGCACTGGATACAGAGACCAATGCAACTCCTAACACAAACCACTGGCTGCCCTTTGCAGGGGTGTCCAAAGCAAATCCCTTGTCCAGAACAGGTTCCTGGGCTTTATTCCACCAGCTCAGCTGCAGTTCTTTAGGTCCAAAGCTGGCCAAGCTTTGGGCTCATTTCCCAAAATTGGCAAGATCTAGTTTTGATGTCATCTCGGGGCATTGCAGGCTTGCAGTGGGTCATGTGAACCCTGCTGGCACCAGAAGTGAGACTTGGAGTCACGTTGGAAAATACATCCATTGCCCAATTTGAATGTCAGCAACACAACTGAAGTTTCTGATGCTCTCAGAAATGTTAATGAGGTCTGAGTTTGGGGGAAATGTTCACAAAGTTCAAATAATCTGCAGCTTCTCTTGCTCTGTTTCAAAAATGACCGAGCTCTAGGAATTCAGCGTCTGGTTGAAACATTGCAGATGACTCCTTGATTTTAAAAAAAAGGGCACATCAAAGCCTGGAATTAAATCCAAGGAAAAAAAACTGGAATGTATAAACTCCAGGCAATGAAGTATGTGATTCAAGTCAAGCAATTTCATGCAAATTTATTTTTACGACCTTCAAAGCAGAAGAGTTTCTGCTGAAATGCACTTGGGGGAACAGAGAGTGGAGGGAATGAAAAGGGGTAAGAGGCAGGTGGGGAATCTCAGACATTCCACAGCACATCCCACGAAACCCAGCTTGTCTGTGGGGAGAGGGAGTCAGGAAGTGGCAGGATGGGAAGGCAGCTGGACACTGGGAGGTGAGAGCACGGGGCCAGGCTGGGGAGGGTGGGCAGGAGGAGGGGTGGCAACCGTGAGCTTCGAGCAGGGTCTTGTCAGGAACAAACCTGGGGCTCCTGGTGGCCAACGTGGCTCCCTGGCTGGCCTAGACTAAAACTGTGACTCAAACTGTGGCCACCGCTCCTCCCTGCCCTCCCTCCCCTCCCGTGTCTGCCTCTGCCTCACTGTGGGTGTCCGAGGGCTCCTGGTGACACAGTGACAACGTGACACCGCGGGACTTCCGTGCTTTCAGTTTGCCTTTGCTTTTTGGAAGGCCTGAAAAGTTCTGACAGAATAGCCACAAAAAAATGACTGAAATCACAAGTCAGTTACTAAGAGAGGCGTAAAAGCCCAAGGAAAAGCTTCCATGAGAAGGGGGGTGCTGTGGATAAGCAGCTGGTGGAAGTGCTGCATTAGGAATTTGTATCAGAGAATTGTATCAGCCTCTCTGTCAAATTTGAAACTCTGTTGAAAAAATTAATCTTCCTACTTTATCCTGATGTTTTACTTTGCCACCAGCTCAGCACCGATGAGTATTTTTGGGTTCTGTCCATTTCGCTTTGCTTCTTATTTGGCAGCACCTGGAGTATGAAATTAAAATCCTCCTTGTTTGCATTTAATCTCCACCTTAATTCCTACTGCCATTTCCCAAGTCTCAGGTATAAATACTAGGAGTGAAATCCTGACCTTGGGAATTGAACACGAGGGGTTTTTTTCATTCTGAGTGAAATATTTTGTTATTTAAATGAGCAGAGATGTAGCTGCAGTTCTTAAGAACCTCAAAACCATCAGCCAAATTTTGATTCCAAAATTGGATCAAGTCACCATCCACAGGTCCAGGATTGTGTTGACATGGAAAATATGTGCAAGGATTGATTGATTAATACCCAGTGCAATGTGGTAGGATTTTATGTCAAAGAAAAACATTAGAAATGTTTGTTTGAAGAGGTTTCCTTAGCAAATGAAGCAAATCAGATTCTTCATCACGGTCTGCAGTAGAAACACCAGTGCAATCCGTGCGGAATATGGTCCAGGTTGGACACCAGGAGGAATTTCCTCACGGAAAGGGTGGTCAGGCCTTGGAAGGGGCTGCCCAGGGAGGTTGGGAGTCGCCATCCCTGAAGTGTCCGAGGAAGGGCTGGACCTGGGCTGGGAACAAGGTGGGGACGGGGTCACAGGTGGGACTCGGTGGCCTGGGAGGGCTTCTCCAACCTCAGCGATCCAGGGATTCAGAGACAGCAGAGGTGCTCCATCCCTGCCGGCTCCCAGCACAGGGACCAGCGCTCGCTCTGCAGGGACACCCGGAGCCGGGCTCGGCCCTGTGGGCTGTGAGGTCAGGCCGGCTCTCCCGGCCCGTTCCGGGGGAAGTTCTGGAGCCGACACCCACCGCCGCCTCCCTTGAAAGGCCCCGCAGGGATTACATAACTCGGCCCTCACACGTCAGCCCTGCTGCTCTCCCCCGCCGTGGAAATGAAACCACGGCGTTGTTGTGACGGGGGCCGGCTCTGCCATCATCCCTCGAGGAGCTCTGGGAAGCTCTGCCGAGGGAGGGGTTATGCAAAGGAGCCAGCGAGTTCTCAGAAGGAAACACAACCAGAGAGGCTCGGAATTTCAAAACTGAGACTTTGGACTCGGCAGGGGCTGTGGGGACAATGCCGGGCTGAGCGGGGGGTCCTGCGCAAGCAAATCCACGCTGGGATTGCACCATGCCCTGCCCTCCAGCCTCTGGCAGCAGCTGGTTGTTAATAACCTTGGTTATTCAGGAGGAATTTCTCCATGGAAAGGCAGATCAGGCATTGGAACTGCCCAGGGAGGTGTTGGAGTGCCCATCCCTGGAGGTGTCCAGGGAAGGCCTGGACGTGGCACTCAGAGCTCTGGGCTGGGGACAGGGTGGGGTCAGGCACAGCTTGGGCTCGATCCTGGAGGGCTTTTCCGACCTCAGGGATCCCGGGATTGCTGCCACCCTTTACATCAACATCCTTGAGTGTTTCTTACTGAGCAAATGCTGGAGTCACCTGGGAAATCCTGGGCTCCTCTTCCTCTTTCCCTCTGTGGTGTCACCACAATTCGTACATCTACAACAGGTTTGTAAAACAGACCCAAAAAAGTGGTGCCGAAACTCAGGGTGAGGGAGTTTCTCTTCAGTGAAATTGTGAGTGAAGGTGGAATTTTCTTTTCTACCAAAACACTTCATTACCTCAGAAAGTCATCAGTAAGGAGGAAAGAGATCCACAAATTTGGGAAGAGCTTTAGATCAAAACGAAGCAAGAAAGGCTGGAACCACAGGCACAATGGCCTTAGACTGAGGTTTACTTGTATTTTTCTGTTAAGTCTCTAACAATAAGATTCCCCAAAAGTAGAATTTGAAAGTTTACTTTAAATGTTTCCACTTTTCTTTCTTTCTGTTTCCTTCTTTGTTTTTCTGGTTCTCTTTTTTTTCTTTCTCTCTGCCTCTCTCCCTAAATCTATCAAGACAACTTTGTGTGCCTGATGTTCTCCTAGCAACTATGGTCGGACTGTAATCTTCCCAAGAAAATCTAAAAACCTTCTCATCTCTGTAGGGCCATTCCAGCTCCCACGAGTTGCCCAAACCCGAACAGATTTGAACAAATTTTAGCACTTTTCCCTTCCAGCACAGCACAAACCTTTACAAAGGACAGCGTTCTCCTGGGAATTTGCACATCCACACTGCTGGGATTTATGGATAATTATCAGAAACTTGCAAACAGCCTGAGCATCACTGGGAAGTTTAAATTAATTAATGGGATATTGGCTGTTTTTCTGCCCACGTGCTCCAGCCACTGAGCAATACCAGTGGAATCCTTGTGGGATTTCAGCTCAGCTTCCCAGCCTCCTCCAACAGCAGCAGTGGCACCACCTGGAATGGCTTTTTTGGGGATTGGGATCAAGAACACTGAGTTTTCCCTTGAACACCTCCAGGGGTGGGGACTCCACCACCTCCCTAAGGTAAAACAAAGGGGATTTTAAATTTTTTTGCTTTAATTTTAAGCAGGATTCCCCTTCCAACTGAAAAACTCAGTTCTTTGAAGAGAAGTGGCTTTAAATTCTCGTTCCCAAGTGCAGACATGCTGAAGGGGCTGGTGGGGAGTATTAATTAAACTGCTTTGCGTTCTGCTGGATTTCAACCCGAGTGAAGTTGGGTTTTTATATAAAATGAGCAGTGAGGAGTCTCATGGTTTGCAGTGATAACAGACAGAGGCTACACAAAACTCTCAGTGTTCTCTGCACTGCTTTTCCACCTGCTGGTAATGGAAATGGAGTTCTGTTTTTCCAAGCACATTTCTGCCTTGCCAGGAATTCTGATTTGAGTCCTTTCCCAACCCAGGTGCCTCTGGCTCAGCTCTGAGGTAGCAGCAGTGCAGGGTGAGGAAGTGGGACCTCCACTATTGACAAAATCAAGGCTATTTAGTAGAATTTGTGTTTTTCTCCCCATCTTTCCCTTTCTTTGGGTTTGTTAAATACAAATAAAACTGCAGTGCAAGTGGGTGAAGTGAATGAAGCTCTCTCTCACCTCTCATGGATTTGTGCATCAGATATTTCAGTGTTTAGGGGGTTCTTTTCTCCTCGTTTCTATTTCCTCCTCTCCATGGACAATCCATGTAAGGAAAGGGCAGTGCAGATGCAGCCCCTGCAATTAAATGTTAATTACAGCATTGGCACGGTGGGAACTCAGGGCTGCTCAGGATTTGGCTCCAGTGGCTGTTCCCAAACCCTGGCTGTGCCACCTCCCAGCTGGGAATAAACTTTGCCCTCAGTTATTTACAGCCCTGCAGCAGATCCAAAGGTTCCAGTCTTGTTGGAATTCTGCCCTTTGGTGCCGAGTTCTGTGCAGGGCTGGGTGGGGACTGCAGGAATGGAGCTGCCATCCCATGGCTGTGGTGGTTCCAGCTGCCCCTGGAGCAGGGCTGGATCCCTGCAGCAGTGCTGGATCCCTGGAGCAGGGCTGGATCCCTGGAGCAGGGCTGGATCCCTGGAGCGGGGCTGGATCCCTGGAGCTGGGCTGGATCCCTGGAGCAGTGCTGGATCCCTGCAGCAGTGCCAGGCTCACAGTGCTGACCACAACTTGCCCTGCAGATCCAGGTGGAACTGTCCTCCCACGAGGATGCTCGGAATGGTTAGGTAGAATATTTATTAAATTCAGCTGCTTGAGGGCAAAATTCTCGTGCCAAAGGCGTGTCCCAGCCCCTCTCTGTACATCAGTAAGTGCCCTGTATGGGCTGCACTCTGGTGAAAGTGGTGCTCCCTGAACCCTCCAAACACGATCCCAGAATTCATTCCGTCCTGACGGGCAGCTCCTTTGCTCGGGGCAAACAACACTTCCTGTGCAAAGGGATTTACTGTTACACCTGTCACACTACAGCTCTCTTGAGTGATCCTTAATCCCAGGAATTAATTAGAGCTGGAGGAAGTTGAAACAGGACGTCTAAAGTTGATATTATTTTTATTACAGGTACAAACATGTGTTGCATAAGAACATTAATGTTTAACCTCTGAGGTTGTGCTTATGGAGAGATTCCGCAATGCAGGGCTTTTCCTGCTGCTTCTCACTTGCCTTAGAAATTCCAGAACTGATTGGGAGCTATCAGAGGAGTGTGGAGGGGCACAGGTCCAAGGAAAGGCTGTGCCAGGCCCCAGGGAAGCAGGGCCAGGTGCCGTGATCCCAGAGGAATCCCTTGCGGGCGCTGCCCCCACGGGAAGGAAGTCGTGTCCCTTGTGGTGGAACCCACACCTGAGTGACTCCCCAGGGCTGGGGAAAGCCTTGGGGGAGATGCAGAGAAACTCCCCAGCTCCTGGGTCACGTCAGGGCCTCCTGGGTCACCTCCCTGAGCTCTGCAGGCAGGAGCTGAGGTTTTCTTTCCAGGGCTCTCAGGAGTGTCCTGGGGATTTCACCCAGAGAAGGAGGCAGCAGGAAAAGCCAATTGAAATATAAAGATAAAAGTGATGAACTTTTGGTTAAAATAGGTTATAAATCAAGTGGAATTTGGGGCCAGTCAATCTTTATGCTCTGCCCTGTGGAGTTGGAGGCTGGGTTTAATTCCATCCCTTCATTCTTTCTCCAGAAAGAGTGAGGATTGTCCCCCCAATCCCAGTGAAGTTCAGGGCAGAGTTAGGCAGTGACACAGGAGAATCAACACTCACTGTGTGAGAACAGGGCTGATTTATTTACTGACCAGGACAACATTCTCTTCTCCTCGAAATCTGGAAGTTCCTGGTTTCACACCTTCATATCCTGCCCACAATGAGAGCAGAACCCAGCAGAGATCTCCTCACCTGGCACAGGATGAAATCAGCTCCCACGGGATCAAATCAGCTCCCACAGGATCAAATCAGCTCCCACGGGATGAAATCAGCTCCCACGGGATCAAATCAGCTCCCACAGGATGAAATCAGCTCCCACAGGATCAAATCAGCTCCCACGAGATCAAATCAGCTCCCACGAGATCAAATCAGCTCCCACGGGATCAAATCAGCTCCCACAGATGCAAAAAGCAGTGATCTTTACCTGGCTTGTGCTTCCATAGTGCACTCACAGCTCTGGAGAGCCCTGTGTACAGGATCATCCCCCAGAAAAGGGCACTGTGTTCCATTTTTGGCATAAACCAACCCAAAGTACAAATCCATGAGTATTTGAGATGTGAAACATAAATTTTCCTGTTTTCTTTCTTTTTTTTTTTCTATATCTCCTCATGCAAATTGAAAAATTCCTGCTCAGGTCCAGGAATGTACTGACATTGGTCAATCCTTTCACCTGGGTGAAGACACTTTTCCTCTGGGGCTGTTGTGGTGTTTAATCAGGGTGATGTCAGAGCACAGGGAGGAGCAAGGGAGCACAATTCCCAACCTGAGCAACTCTGAGGCACATCCTCATCCTCCATGGCATGAGCAGGAACAAATGTGCTTACTCCACGCAGGCAGTTTCATCATTCTCCTTGGGAAAGTCCTCGGTGGAAGTTCCCTCATGCAAAGCTTTCTCCTCACTCTGAATTGTTGGCAGTTCTTTGCCACGGAGCCTTTGAGCTGCAGGAACAGGAATTTGCTCCTGGAGCAGCACTGGGAGAGCCCAGGACAGGATCCAGGGAGGTGCTCCAGGAGATTGTCACAATTCCCGGTCTGTTGGCACCAAAATCTGCCCCATCCCTAAAAGAGGAGCCTCCTGCAAAGATCTCAGAAATGTGTGGTAGCAAGAAACTGAATTGCTGTGGTTAAGTGGGAAACAATCTCATTCCCAATTAATTTTGGAACAGTCTGTGTGTTGATCCAGCTGGGAATGAGACAGCCAAAATTTTGTTAAAAACCCCCACATTCTTTGATGTCTCTTTCCTTCACCAGTCTAATGACTTTTGGCTGCTGAGACATCCTAGTAGTGGTAAAATAAATGTTTGAAATACTTCAAATAAAACCAGTATAAATGAATTGAACTGATTTTTATCACAAACCTCGTAACAACAATTTGAAAAGCTGATGGTTGTTGAGAAGATGAAAAAAAAGATGTGGATGTCCTGTCTTATGGCTCCATTTAATAACTGACATAAAAGACAGGGACAATAATTTCCAACAGTACAAAAACATGATACAAAATTACAGCACTACAAGAAAATTTCACTCCCGTAGGAAGTGTAAAATGAATGTTTTGTGCTTCCATTTTTAAATGGCAAAGAAATGATTGAAATATATTTAATATATACACTGAAATACAGATCTAGAGCTCAGATGCACCCTGAGCACCTTGCAAGAAGGAAGGTGAGTTCTGGGGAGGTGTTCCTTGTCCCAGGGGTTGTTTGGAATGATGCACTTTTAATTAGTCCGAGACCAGTATTAAGCAACCTGCTTATTTTTCTCCTGGTAGTATTAATAACAGTCAGAATTTTCCAGGGACAAATCTTTTCCTCACGTGAGTGTTAAGGCTTAGATTTCCAGGATGACACAGGACACTGAATTCTCAGGTCCCATTTTTTACCATTTCCAGCTTTTAGCTATTTTGGGTGCAAAGAGCAGCTGATGGGTGGGACCTGGCTGCACCCTGGGTTCTAAAGACCAGCAGGAGCTGCACTTGAAGATCCTTTTGGGTCCCTCCCAACCCAGAATATTCTGGGATTTGAGAAACACAAAATCCTGTTGAGAGAAGAACTCCCTGATGTAGGAAAACACTCGGGACTGCACAAGGCTGGCAGGGCTGAGACCTCCTGGGCACAGTTATCCCACCTGGAATGACAGCCAGGGGGATTTGCATTCCACAGTCCCTCTCTTCTGCTGTGGGCCTGGAAACCCTCCCATGCCAGAACTCCTGAATTTTAATTTTAATTTTAATTTTAAGGGGTTGGTAACTCCACAGCCCCACTTTATTAAAACACGACTTCAGCAGTGAACGTGACGTCACACAGCAACCACTGGAGTAATTCCAGAAATTTCCTTTGGCTTTCAGAAGTTCAGAGATGCTTCAGTGGTTCCCTGGTGAAACATCTTTCCTTTCCAGATAGGTCCTGTGTGACCTCATTCCTCAACAGTCACGGGAGGTGCCAAACTCCTCTTACATCATTTCAAATGTCTTTGCACCACCTTTGGAAAAGCAAAGAACCATCTCCCTTCTGTGCCTGCTGTGCCACGGAGGGTCGGCAACTCCACATCCGGCAATAAATCCAACAGGAAGAACAATTCCTTTTGGATCCCTGCCCCATATTCTCTGAGCACTGATAATTTTTGCAAACTCACATCATGGACTGAAGCGCCCAAATCCCACTGACCCCAGAGAGTCGCTGGCTGTAGAAAATGTGATTGGGACCCTCCTGCCCATCTTCGTGTCCTCTCCACACAAGGAGGGAGAGATTCCCAACATCCCCATCTTGGCCAGCTGCTCCAGTGGTACCAAAATGCAAATGAATCACTGGTTAATTAAAGCTTTTTGTTTTTTAGTAGAAGTCAGAGCTGGTTTTCCCCATGTTGTTTTGCATTTCTCTCAAGGCTGGATCTTGGTTCAGTGATTCCATGGAGTGGTTTAAAGGCAATTTTTTAGGAAAACTCATTGATACACTAATTATACCCAGTATTTCCTGATGAAGTCACATAAATCACTGCTCGGTGAATTGTAGATAAAGAACAGTGCTCCCTTCTCAGTGCTGCTGCATTAAAAATAATGGTAATAAACCTTCATTTTTGGCGTTAATCTCCCAATGGAAATCCATGCAAAACCAGCCAGATGCTGAAGGAAATTCCATATAAAGGAATCACACTAGTTATACACTTTATATAAATACTCCTTTTCCTAATGTTATACATTAGGAATCACACTAGTTATACACTTTATATAAATACTCCTTTTCCTAATGTTATACATTTTTTTTTCCTGCGTTGGAGTGAAAGAACTTTTGTCATCCCACAAAGCAAAAGTCAGAAGAAAGGAAACCTGTTTTCAAATGGGCCATTTCTGCCAGAAAGGAGCTTTTCCTTGGCATTAGAGTAAAACATGGAGCCAGTTTCCACCGTTCTCTTTCAGTGTCATAGGGGAAGTAGAATAAAAAGATGGGCGAGAAACTGCTCCCCTCCGAATTTCCCCTTCAGAATTAATGAGCTCATAGTGGAAAACCAGGCTGTCATCGAGAGATCTTTTCACAATCTCTGTATTTTAATATTTAAAAATTCCTCTGATGGATCACAGCAAACATCCCATCCTGGAAGTTCCGCACAGAGGTGTCTGTGCTCCAGAACTGGCACTTTGGAGTCTTGGCATCAAGCCTGGGCTCCGTGTCCTGGGACAAGAGCTGAGCTGAGGGAATTGGGAAGGCTTGGTGGAAGCACACACACTGGAAGTGTGCGTTTATTCGTATTCATTATTAGGTATTTATTTGGATTAATTAATGGCTATTGATGTTTCAGAACTGAGCAGGCACTCAAAGAGCACCTTGGGGCTGGGCAGATGTTTAAGCTCTGCATTAGGGACATTCCAGTCAAAAAAAGAAAAGCTGGATACATAAGGAAAGAGGCAAGGCCGGATGGGCTGGGGAAGAAGCAGGGAATGTGTAAATAAAGTTAGTCCTGCCCTCATTTCTCTGTCCAGGGACTGAACTCAGCTTCCCAGTTTTCCTGGTCTTTGCTGGCTTGCTGTTGTGTGCTATCACAAAAGGGAATTCTGGATATTGGGAATTGACTTAAATGGGAACAAATCTGTGCCCAGGCTTGATCCAGGCTGGGATTTCTCCTGTGTGCCAGGAGAGCTGCCCAGGGCTGCATTTAGACAGGAGCGGGGGGTCACTGCTCCCTGAGACTCCTCTGCTCCTCATTCCGAGGGGAGCTGGAAAACAGTGCCCAGCACAGGCTGCTTTGATTTGCCTTCAGTGGAGTCAGGGACCAGGATCAGGAGGAAGCTATTTCATCCCCTGGAAAGGTTTGGATCCCTTTGGAAGTGCCTGGAACTCCGGCTCCTCCGTTCTGTCGCTGATCTGGATCTCGGACAAACCGGCTGTTGGTCGGTTCAGTGTCAGGCATGGCTCAATCACCCGCCTGGATCCAGAGCCAGCACTTGGGATGTGAAGGGAACAGCTTTCCTGCCAGAGGCACCGTCCCAGAGCTGCCCTCCCTGGGGCCCTGGTGCTCCGCCTGGTGCTCCGCCCGTGCCAGCGCCGCTGCAGGGAATTCCCGTGTTTGNTCCCAGAGCTGCTCCCAGAGCTGCCCTCCCTGGGGCCCTGGTGCTCCGCCCGTGCCAGCGCCGCTGGGAGCCCTGGCACAGGGAATTCCCGTGTTTGAGGAGCAGGTTGGGCACTCTGGGAGTTGCCAGGGCCAGCTGGGAGCGCAGGGCCTGGGATCTGTGTCCTGTTGGGTGGGAGGGAGTCCCAGCCCAGCTGCCAAAGGGGTGTGTGTCCTACTGAGGCCACGTTCCTCGGAAGAGGATGGCAGAGGAGAGGGAGAGGAGAGGAGGCCCCTGCACATCCGTGTGCAGCTCTCAGCACGGTTAATCCAGAACCCCAAACTGCCCTCTCTCCAGTGGGGGTGCCCCCCTCGCTGCTCTTTGTCTCCCAGATGTGTGGCAAAAAGCGGGAACCCCATTTAGGGAACTGCTGGGGTTCATAATTAGTTTATGTCCCCGCTAATTGGGGTGGGTCCTCCTTTGGTTTTATGTTCTTGCACGTTGCGGGGCACCAAATACACAACATATTGTGGCTGCCTGGATTGTTCCATCCATGTGAAAGATTTCTGGGAGACCACTGGAGTCCTGCCTCCAGCCTGGACGGACTTGGGACAAAGGGGAATGACTTCACTGCCAGAGGGCAGGGATAGATGGAATATTAGGAAAAAATTCCTCCCTGTGAGGGTGGGGAGGCCCTGGTTGCCCAGAGCAGCTGTGGCTGCCCCTGGATCCCTGGAAGTGTCCAAGGCCAGGCTGGACGGGACTGGGAGCACCCTGGGATAGTGGGAGGTGTCCCTGCCCATGGCAGGGGTGGGATGGATGAGATTTAAGGTCCATTCCAACCCAAACCAGTCTGGGATTCTGGGATTCTACAGCAGAAGGGACAGGCACCACCACTCTATTGCTGGATTATTTCTCCAGAGCTTGATTCCTGCACTGTGGGAATACTGTCCCTGGAAAGCACCTGGAACAGAGTTGTGCCCCTTCATGAGTTCCTAAAGTGTGCCAGGTTGAAATTCAGACCATTTTTTTGCTTTTATAAACAATGTGTTTTGGTTTGCCTGACAAATAATGAGAATAGTATTCAATTATTTCACAAATAATCAAAAAAATCAGTGGAAACTTTTTCCTCATTTTCAAAGCCTGTATTGAGCCAGGGGCTCTTCTTCTGCCTGGGGTCTAAAAGGAACATCAGGTTCAGATTGTATGTAAAAACTGCAGCACAATAATGTGCAAACATCAGGTTTTTATCTCTAAGCCAGAATGAATTGTTTATTTTTTGGCTGACCTAAGTCTCAGTTCTTAGAACAAACACAATTGGAAAACGGCAATTTAAAATGAATATTCCTTTTTTTCTCATTGATGTGGGAGCTGGGATTAGAGTTCATGCAATTATCTCGTTCATGCTTATCAGGCAGAAAGAGCTTTAATTTATTTAACTTTCTCTTTCTGTCTTCATTCTGTATTTCCCATCAGAGAGGTCTGGAAGTTTATTTGGTCTCTCTTCACTCTTCCTCAGATGAGAGAGAGACAGAAAACCAGGCAGGAAAGGAAATGACTCTGGCAAACCATAAAGGTCATTTTAACAATCTCATAATTTCATTTCCTCCTTGAAGTTTACCTGGGAGTCCCAAATTTTTTTTTTTTGGCTTTAGCTGTGCCTCTATGTAAAATAGGAACCGGAGCCACATGTTGCAATCCTGTGGTATTGCGGTGAGAGGGAGCATCCCTTTCCTTGCAGACTTTGGGAGCACTTATAAGGCAGCCAGAACTTTGCTTCCTTCAGATCACGAGGCCAACCTGCCCTGCAGCTCCAGCCAAAGCCTTCCCAGGAAAAGGTGAGAGCTCACTTCTCTTACTCTGCTACCAGCCGCTTCAGGTTAATGACAATTGACGTTATTTATTGGAGAGGGGATTTAAACAGCTTTGGTGCCATTTTCCTCAGGGCAGAATTTATATGCTCATAAAGCTTAGCACATGAGGTACACACGGCCAGGCTCCTGGAATGGTTACCTGTGCCACCAGCTAACAGCGATCCTTTCACTGGGCCAGGGAGTGCTCCCAGCCATGTTTTCTGTCCATCTGTTCCAGGGGCTTGGCCCTGCCTGGAGCTGGGACTGGCCCAGATGAGGCCCAGGGCCCCTCCTGACACAAGTTCTTGGTGGTTCTCGGTGAAGGGATCTGGGCTCACTCCCAGCCCTCCGCTGCAGATCCCTGGGACATGGAGGGGACACCAAGGGAGGGGCTCTGCCCCTGTGCCCCTGTGCTCAGGTGAGACCCCACCTGCAGGGCTGCTCCAGCCCTGGGGTCTCCAGCAGCAGAGGGATGTGGAGCTGCTGGAGCCAGTCCAGAGGAGCCACGGAGCTGCTCCCAGGGCTGGAGCCCCTCTGGAGCCAGGCTGGGAGAGCTGGGGGTGTTCACCAGGCGAAGGGAAGGCTCCAGGGAGAGCTCCGAGCTCCTTCCAGGGCCTAAAGGGGCTCCAGGGAGAGCTCCGAGCCCCTTGCAGGGCCTAAAGGGGCTCCAGGAGAGCTGGAGAGGGACCTGGGACAAGGGATGGAGGGACAGGACACAGGGAATGGCTTCCCACTGCCAGACGGTGGGTTTGCATCGGATATTGGGAAGGAATTGTTCCCTGTGAGGGAGGGGAGGCCCTGGCACAGGGTGCCCAGAGAAGCTGTGGCTGCCCCTGGATCCCTGGAAGTGTCCAAGGCCAGGCTGGACGGGGCCTGGAGCACCCTGGGACAGTGGGAGGTGTCCCTGCCCATGGCAGGGGTGGCACTGGATGAGTTTAAGGTCCTTCCAACCC
Source organism: Atrichornis clamosus (assembly GCA_013400975.1). NCBI lineage: Eukaryota > Metazoa > Chordata > Aves > Passeriformes > Menuridae > Atrichornis > Atrichornis clamosus. The sequence continues at coordinate 124,919 of WBMZ01012082.1, read as the reverse complement.
AAACCATTCCATGGTTCTGTGATGCCCTGGTTCTCTGAACACATGGTGGTGGAGCATTCTCCTCATCTCTGAAGTGCTCAGGCACTGACTGCTGATGCTCAGAGTTTACTTCTGACAAGTTTCCAATAAGATTTGGAGATGAGAGCGGGGGTGTTCTCCCACATCTAAAAAACGGAATAATTTCCATGAGAATTGTTAAGTGTTTTCATCAAAAACCCGAATAATGAATTTTCTCCCTCAAACCAGGAGAAACTTTTCTGTTTTGGAGGTTTTAATTGTGATGGAAGGTGGCTGTGGAAGAGCAGGCACATGTCCCACTCCTGCCCCCCAGCCTGAGCTGATGTTTGGATGTTTAGTTTCAGGTTTATGAAGGATGATGAATGTCATCTTTCTGTGACAGAAACCAGCAACTTTCAGAGAGTTGCAAAATGAATCCTTCTTTTGGAAATTCCAGAGAATCGTGCCTGAAATCATCAGGAGCATAGTGTAATGAAGCAATGCACTGCTAACAGTATATTCTGTATTTTAGAGACCTTTTCCAACCTAAATTACTCTGTAATAAGCTGCCAATAGTCACTGGCTTTTCCCTGAGCCTCGTGCTCCTCTCTGAGCACAGCGGGAGCTGGTTCCTCTCCTGGACACTCTCCAGAACTTTATTGTAGCTGCTGGTCCCAGGAATAGCTGTGTACAAATCCGAAGGGCACTGGATGATTGAGGAGCAGGATTAAGGACTGCTCAGGGCAGCAGGAGCTGCAGCAGGAGCAGATTTGCACACAGGAACCTCACTGCTCTCAAGGAATCAGGAGGGCTGCTCCCCTTCCCTAGAAAAAAAGACTGGTTTGGGAGGAAAAAACAACTCAAACCACTTCATTTTGTGGTTTTCATGTGCATTCAGCCTCCCACTGCAGTCAGAATAGGCTTTGGAAGCTCCATTCACCATCTCTCTCTAAGTCATTCTTCTGTTCATTTGGTTTAATCTCCAGTTAGAAAAGGTCTGGAAGAGCATCTAAAAAACTGCAGTTAAAGGGTTTTATGCACCCAGCGTTTACCACAATATTTGACAAAGGTGGTTGGTGTTTCATGAACAGCTCTGGCAGTACTCTGAACAAATTCAGGGTAAATATTCATTTTTATGTTGCACATCCAGAGCAGTGATCTCCACATCCAGCCCCCCCTGCTGATACAGCTGTGGCACCCGATCCAGGAGGAATTTTGCCTGGAATTGCTTACAGAATTAATTGGCCTGTGCAGACTCGAACTGGAGCAGTGAGACAAGTGCCAGTGTTGGCCCCAGCTCTGCTCTGACTTTTGCCCCTGCTGTCCCTGTTCTCACAGAGGTGATGGAGCAGAGGCCAGGAAAACACCTGAGCAGCTCCTTTGGTTTATTCCCAATCCATTGTTGTAATGGAACTGCTGAGTGCTGAGCCAAACTCGCAGCTTTGGATGAGTGAAACGTGATGTCCATTGATCCTTTAGCCCAGTGCCTTGGCCACACAGAATCCCAGGATCACTGAGGCTGGAAAAGCCCTCCCAGCCCACGGAGTCCCAGCTGTGCCCATCCCCACCTTGTCCCAGCCCAGAGCTCTGAGTGCCACGTCCAGGCCTTCCCGGGACACCTCCAGGGATGGGGGCTCCAAACCTCCCTGGGCAGCCTGTTGATCCTTTAATCCAGTGCCTTGTTCATGGAATTGGCCTCACTGGCACCAGCAGGACTTTCCTTGCACAAGGAATATTTAAGAGGGACCAACCCAGACCTACTCACCCAATCCCCTCTGAGCTGGTATTCCTTCTCTTGTGCTGGGAACCACAGGTGGATCCAAATCTTGGCTCCAGTTCAAACCTGAGATTATTGCAGCCCAGGAGTTCTCCGAATGGGAGGATGTTCGAGCTCCCTGGGACTGGCCTTGTGTCCTTGTCACCCTGTGCAGCCCCAGCCGGGTCTGGAGCACGCTCAGCCAACCCCAGTGCAGTTCAGTGACTGATTTTGTCCCCACAGATGTCTCACCTCCTCTGTGCTTTACTTTCCTTGTTTTCCTTTGCTGCCCTGCTGGAAACTGCCCAGTGGAAACTGCAGGAAAATGGTGAGTGAGTCTCCACTGAGGGAGCTTAAACTGCCTGCAGGACGTGGGGGTTTTGGAATGCTAACTGTGGCCACCAGCACAGAATTGCTTCTCTCCAGTGTCTCAGGCCGAGGTTCTTGCTCTGTGTTAGACAATAACGAGTTGCAGTTAATGGAAAAAATATTTAAAAGTCCTAAAATGTCCTACAACAGCTCCTTTGCAATATTTGCATTAGCAGCTGTTTTATTTGCTATTCCTTCTCCTCTTGTTTCAAAAATCTCAGTCACCCAGCCTGGAAGCAGAAACGGCCTCTTGGGACTTAGGGAACAGCCCTAAAACCAACAAGTGAAGAATTAATTAAGAAAATATATTTCTAAGTAAAACCTAAGCTCTAGGAATAGTTTATCAATTTTTCTGGTAAAGAACTGAAATGTCAATACATTTGTAAAAATGCAGGGTCAGTAATAAACAAACAGTTCTTTTGAATGATTTACCAGAAAATTGGACTCAATTCAGATAATCAAATTTGCTGTCCTTATTCACCCAGTGTAGCTCCACAACTCAAGCTGCCTTCAATGTGCTTGTCCAAATCAACATGAGAAAAGCACCCTCAATTTGTTTTCTCTTTCCATTACCTTTCCCCATACTTCTACATTAAAAAGAATATTTATCCTGTGGCTTCCCTGGGAGGGATCTGACGCTGCAAACTGCAAATCTGTTTGTCAGCACTGAGAATTAACTTTGTGTTTGAAGACTCGCTTTGCCTGTGTCCATCGGCAGTTTGGGAAACTTCCAAACTTCCTAGGGCTGAATTATTTTCTGCCAGTTTAGACTCTGTGTTTGACAGGTATTTCTTAGTGTTTCTCCTGAAAAAGCTTTCAAGCTCTGTTTTCTGGTGGTGAGAAGGCCCTGGAGCTCCCTGGAATTCACCCAGGGCTCCCGGGAGTGTTGAGCTGAAGGAAGGGGCTCAGTCCAAGCTCCCCCTGGTGCGTGTGAGCCGCTCCTGATGTTCTCCTTTGCCGTGCCCAGTGTATGTGATCGAATCCCAGTGGAATGCTGAGGCTCCAGGCACCACGGTGCAGCTCACCTGCAACAGCTCTGGGGAAGCAGTTTACTGGAAAAAGGACTCGGAGTGGAAGCAAGAAGGAAAGACTCTGACTGCTACAGTGAAGGAGTTCCCAGATGCTGGCAACTACACCTGCCTGACCCAGCAGAGCCATGAGCTCCTCAGCTCCAATCTCCTCCTCATAGCCAAAATGGACTCCAAAGGGCAGATGATGAGGTGGATTCTGAAAAGCTTCAAAGGTACGGCTCGGAAATGCTGGGATGGTCCTGGCTCAGCTTTGTGCAGGCTCTGGAAACACCTGAGAAATATCCTTGGAAAGGGGCTCTCTCCTAATGATTCCTGAGAATGGCAGGGAACTCCCTCCTCCCGCGGCTCTGGGTGGTGCAGCTGGTGAGCAGCACAGGAACTGGGATTCATTTGGGATTCTCTAGATTTGAAGGGTGGAGGGATGGTAGGAATTGGTTTGGAAAACCAGGGCTACGTGACAGGACGCAGGGAACAGCTGGAGCTGTGCCAGGGGAGGTTTGGGTTGGATATCAGGAAAAGGTTCTTCCCCCAGAGGGTGCAACCAGGGGCTGTCCCAAGTTTTTAAGTGCTGTCATTTGGGTCTCTCCATTCAGGACTAACCCTGGCACGAGCTGTGATGTTTTGCATTTTCTGCATGAACCTCACTCATCTGTGTCCCATATTTGAGTCCCTCACGGTACTGCCAGGGAGTTTATGGATTCATGAATTGCTGTTTTCTCTCTGCTTTGGCCATTTTGACAAAAAGAGTAAATAACTCATGGTTTCTTTCTGTCTCCATCTAGAGCCCAAGTGGACATTTTTAAAGTGTGAGGCAAAGAACTACTCTGGAATTTTCTCATGTTCCTGGATGACAGAAAATAAGAGTCCAAATGTGAAGTTCACCCTCAGAAGCCTGAAAGGGTAAGAGCTTGTACTTTCCTTCACAACCTCACAGCAAGGCCAGAGCAGCCCCTTGTGTCACTCTGTGGAGGATTTTAGGCTGTTAAGGACACGGAGAAGGGGAGAAATCTCTCTGAACATCCCCCAAATGTTTTGAGCCATCACTGGGACAAAGTTAACTTAATAAAGGCATGGAAGGTGCTCAGAAATCAATAAAGCCTTGAACATGGAATGACTCCCACTGGGCTGTTGCAGCCACAGAGAGACTGAAGCAATTGCAAAGGAGTTGGTGGAGGGGAGAGAGGAAGTTGAGCCAAAAGCAGAAAGAACCAGAGCTCCCAGTGCAGAGAGGAGTGGGAGGCTGCCCCCAGTGCAGAAGCCACATGGCCCCGGACCAGTCTCTGCTGAGGAACCCTGCAGAAACCTGCAGGGAAATGTGTGAGGGGAACCTCGGGGGGATTTCCTGCCTCCCACTGCTCCGGGGGGTTCTCCAAGGCTTGGAGCCCTTCAGCAAAGGTCACTGCAGTTTGCTGGAGGAGAAGCAGCTGCCAAGGGGTTTGTTTGGCTGGGTGCTGAAGCAGAATCGCATTCAGGTGGTGCTTCATAGGTGGCTTTGGGTATTTATTTCCCAATGGATTCTTCTCAAGCCTCATTTCTACAGCAAGGTTTTGGAGAGGGCAGAGGAACAAAGTGAGATGCTGGAGCTTGCCATGGGATGGTGGCAGTAAGAACTCAGATATCCTGCTCTAGGTTTAAGTATTAATTAGGTTCCAATATTAATTCCTTCTGCTGAGGCAGGGGGTGAGGTGAGGGTGTGATTTGACATTAATGCATCCCACAGCACTGCAAATGTGCCAGCTCCCAGCGACCCTTTTCTGCAGCAGATGAAGGGCAACCATCAAATGGCACAGGCAGCGCCCGTCCCCTGACCAATCCCACGGTGCTGTTGCTGTGGCAGCACATTCCCAGGACACGCCAGCATTCCCAGTGCCTCTGTGTGTTGTCTCAGCCCCCAGGGAGGCGTGTCCTGCAGCAGCCCCGTGGCTCACACCGAGGGGACCCTGACCACACACACGGCCCGGTGCCACCAGGAGAACTTCTGTGCCTTTGCTGAGGAGCACCAGCCCCTGGACATGCTCCTGGAGGTCATTGATGAGGTGGAATATGAGAACTACACCACCAGCTTCTTCATCAGGGACATCAGTGAGTAGCCCAGCAATGGGGGTTCATTCTGAGCTTCACTGTGCTGCTGACAGTCAGGGCAGCCTTGGGAATCCCTGCCCTGTGCTACTGGAAATGGCCATGGAGCCCCCAGTTACAGGAACAGGGGATGCCAGTGTGGAAGAGGATGAGGAAGTGAAGAAGCAGCACCTTCCTGGCTTGTGACCTCGCACACCCACATGCCCCAGCATTTCTGCAGCTCTCTGAGGGATGGGCGTGCTTTGGCAGGGCTGGGTGGGAGCAGCCCAGTACAACCAGTGACCCAGCAGGCTCTGAGAACTGGTTAAGGCTATGGATGTTCCTCTCCTGCCCCATTCCTACATTTGGGCATCCAGGGCAGGTTCATGGAAAGGGACAGGAGGAAAAGGACCCTGAGTTGTGGCCGTGATGCCACAGGGCACAGGAAAATGAGGCAGCATCCTAAAGAAACAGAGAGTTTTGCTAAATGCCTGACTGGTCAGCAGGGGCTGAAGATATTCCTCTGTGTCCAGCAGAGCCCTGTGCAACCCTCCAGGCAAAAAAAAAAGCAGGATCTTACCCAGAGAGATTCTAGGAATGTGCTTAGTTTTCCATAAGAAGCACACGGAGCAGTTCTTACACCTCAGGGCTGCTCCTCTCCTGACCTGGAGGCTCCCAAAGCTCCTTCCCATAAAACTCCAGCAGCAGCACACCAACATCTGACATTTTGCTGTTAATGTGGATTAACTGCCTCTGCATTTTCCCTTGCAGTAAAACCTGACCCACCCCAGTGTCAGTACGTGGCCACCAATGGAACAGTGACCTGGACCTATCCCAGAACATGGAGCACCCCCAAGTCCTACTTCCCTCTGACTTTCAAGGTCAAAGTTAAAAGAACAAGGAAACACAAACACCAGGTAGAAATACAACATTTGAAACATGATTTTCTTGCTTAAACAGGCAGTATAAATAGTGTAAGCTTTGTATGCAAGAATAAGGAACTAAAATTCAACAAAAAAATTGGTGCTGGGCCCCAAATGTGGCAAATTCTGTCCTGGCAGGAAAAGCCCTTCCCAGGTCTGTGGGCAGGAAGGATGTAACTGAGGAGAGAAAATCCTGCCCAGCATTGCACAGCTGTGTTAGCACGGGAGAAGTGTTTACTAATTCATTGGGAGGCTGTGTGGGTCCTCCTGGGGGAAAATCCCAATTTCCAAACCCAGAACCCCGGGATCTGCTGCCCGGATTTCCTCGTACCTTGTCCATCCCTGGGTACCTCTGACTTGGACTGGAAATAAGGAATCAGTGACTCCTTTGGAAGCATTTCTGTGGACACTGTGGTCTTTGCCCCTCGATTTCCAGTTAATTAATGGAAATTAATTGCTCCTGTGTTAGTGTTAAATCTCCAATGGCTTTGCTTCCATCGCTGTTGCTCTCGGACAACGACGGCGACGGCCTGGCTTGGAAAAGAGCTGGAAAAACCAGTTGACCACAGGACAGCTGGCCACTAACCCACAGTGCTGCTGTCCCTTGGTCCAGCACTCAGGAAAGCCGGCAGAGGGAATGGTCATCCCAGTTTTTAGTGGATTAAACCAAAGGCACGGGATGTGTTTCCCTCCGAGGTCGGGATCCAGCCCGGACCAGCAGATGGGGCCCTTCCCCCGGTGCTCATTCCCTGATTCCGGGGCTGTTGGCTCCCACAATCCCCTCAGGAGAGAAACTGGCGGCTCTGGGACTTCTGGTATCACCACAAGTCCTCAGTGGGAACGTCAGCGATACTGAGGGGAGCAACTTCTGGTTGTTAGGGTTCCTGCTCTGGGAGAAGAAGGAAAAAGAGAAAAACACAGATGAAAAATAACCCCTTTGTCAATGGCTGTTTAGCTTTGGGGTTTGGGTCACTTTAGAGCTCCAGTCTCAGTGGGTTTGGGTCACCTTAGAGCTCCAATCTCAGTGGGTGTGGGTCACTTTAGAGCTCCAGTCTCAGTGGGTTTGGGTCACCTTAGAGCTCCAATCTCAGTGGGTGTGGGTCACTTTAGAGCTCCAGTCTCAGTGGGTTTGGGTCACCTTAGAGCTCCAATCTCAGTGGGTGTGGGTCACTTTAGAGCTCCAGTCTCAGTGGGTTTGGGTCACCTTAGAGCTCCAATCTCAGTGGGTGTGGGTCACTTTAGAGCTCCAGTCTCAGTGGGTTTGGGTCACCTTAGAGCTCCAATCTCAGTGGGTGTGGGTCACTTTAGAGCTCCAGTCTCAGTGGGTTTGGGTCACCTTAGAGCTCCAATCTCAGTGGGTGTGGGTCACTTTAGAGCTCCAGTCTCAGTGGGTTTGGGTCACCTTAGAGCTCCAATCTCAGTGGGTGTGGGTCACTTTAGAGCTCCAGTCTCAGTGGGTTTGGGCCTCCTTAGAGCTCCCATCTCAGTGGGTTTGGGCCACTTTAGAGCTCCCACCTCAGTGGAACAAGAGGTTTTTAGCTGTTCCTGCTGAGGCTCAGGTTCTCAGAAGCCCCAGGACTTTGCTCCCTGTGGGTGCAGTCGGTGCCTTTGGGACCCCGGGCTCAGCGGGGGCTCCGGGAACCTCCCTGGTGTTTCCTGGTGAGTTCTGTCACCCTGCCAGGCCTGAAGGAGCTGTCCCTGTCCCCAGGTGATTGACACTGAGGAGCAGTCGGTGCAGCTGCCAGCCCCAGGGCCTGCAGAGGTCTCGGTGCAGGCCAGGGATCGTTGCTACCCCTCCTCCTGGAGCGAGTGGTCCTCGCCCTGCAGGTAAGGCTTGGCTGAGGGCTGGGCCCAAAATCCTGCTGAGGAGAACAAAGACAGTTCTGATGTAAATTGATTTTCTCTGATGTTGCAGATAACCAGTGAGAGATCCCAGCAGGACAGCACAGTGCTCCTAAAGAAAGCACAAGAACAGAAGCTTAATTGGAAGAAAAACGTGCATTTGAGATTATTAAGAAGCCATATCTTTTATTGTAATAGGTCCTGAATTTGGCAGCTCTTGAATTTCCCACACTTGAGTTACACCTTTAGCATCCATCATGTTATATTAACATGATTGTGCTGGGTTGATGTCATTTTGATAGGCTGATGTTATTGTAGGCCCTGCAGATTATTATTTTGCATTTATTTATTTAATATTTATTTATTTATCTATTTATTCTCGAATTATTATTTATTTATTTATTACTTATTTATTTCCTTGCCCTGACTTGCAAGGCCAGTGGATGGCAGCTGCTGTCCAAACCACTTCATGTGTTAACTTATTTGGAAAGCAACTTCCTGAAAGAACTGTTTTCCTGTTTCCATTATGCAATGGTTTAATGAATCTGTCTAGTGAATTATTTATCTGTATTTATTTTTGCTGCACTGTGTAAGCACAGAAAGCCTTGGCTGCCTGAGCAGCTCCGTGTGCTGTACCCGGACCATCCTCATCCTCCAGGCTGGCAGGTGTTGCAGGACAAGAAGGAAGTGCAGGCTCTGAGGCTGAGTCCTGCTCCCACCAGAACATGAAAGGAACTGGGAGCTGAATTTGTCACCTCCTGAAGCACCTCCCTTTCCTCCCAGCCCGTGGCCCTTCGTTCCCTGACCCAGGTGTGCCCTGGGCACCTCCTGCAGTGCAATTTTGTGGCAGTGAAGTGAGTGCAGGCAATGGCACAGGAGCCAGGAACCCACAGGTGAAAGGACACCCCCAGTGTGTCTGAAACCTCAGACAGCAGCTGGGAACTGGTTAATTGTGCATGTTCCTGATCTAATTAAAGTCAGGCTTTTAGAAGAGAGATTTTTATGGTTCATTTTGGAAGTGTTTCCCAACCAGCGTTGGTGTGTTCACTGCACCTCAGGGAAAACCCCTCCTGTCCTGAGCTCTCCCAGAGGAAGTGCCCAGCTCTGAGAAGAAGCTGAAGCATGTGTTGAAGCCTTTCTATTTTTCATGGAATCATGGAATGGTTTGGGTTGGAAGTGACCTTAAAGCTCATCCATCCCACCCCTGCCATGGCAGGGACACCTCCCACTATCCCAGGTTGCCCCAAGCCCCGTCCAGCCTGGCCTTGGACACTTCCAGGGATGGATCATTTGTCAAAACACTGAGTCCTGCCTTCCAGGAGGACAAAGTACAGGGAAATATCTTTGAGGATTCAGGCCTTAATCTCTGATACAGAATCACTGGAATTAAAGTCTTTCATTGCAACCATGCTTCCTTTTTCCCAGTCTTAGCAGTGGGTGGTAATTTCAGATATTTAAACATTGAAATGTGTGAAGTATCTGATATTTCAGAAAGCTGTTTATAATCTAGCTACAAGTCCTATTAGTATTTATTAATATTAAATTCACATGTCTTATTTTGGCTCTAAAGGCAATTTACTGTTCTTGTTTTATAAAGGAGCTAATAATAAATACACCTGAAACCAAGAAAATTTGGGTTATTTGTGATCTTTTATGACTGGTTTGTGTCACCCTTCATTCTCCTACCAGAGTAAGATTAGGCACAATTTCTGTGTCAGTGTGTGCAAGGTGAAGTAATTATTACTAATTAATCCTACTTACTAATTAATCCTACCAAGTTCCCAGCCTGTAAAACTGCACAGGATGACCCAGCCAAGGGACCAAGGTGTGACAGCAGGATCTGATAAATCCCCTCCTGCAGGAGAAGAGAACTCTGGGGTTCTCTGGCCTTTGTGGTCTGAACCCACCTGACCCCGAGGTCTTTGAGGATCCTCCCTGATTTCAGTGTGCAGAGGTCACAGGACCTTCCTGCTCCTCAGATTTCAGGGTGGAAGCCTTGGCACCCTTGAAACCCGTCCTGGAAACCTCTCCTGAGCTTGGTCCAGCCCAGTTTAAATTCTTGCAATGCTCAGCTAAATTTCTGAGGATCCTGACAAAGCCTGAACTGATTGTGGCCTTCGGGAGGTGCCTTTCTGGGCCATGGTGCCATAAATGAGTTAAATCTACAGGGAGCTTTCCCGGCGTGGGTTATCAGGTGCTGAGGATCCAGGGAGGGAAATCATCGGCTGAGTTCAGGAAAATCACAAAGCACGGCTTGGAAGTGCCCCTTTTCCTGCAGAAATCAGGTCACTGTGAGGTGGCTGCTCTCTAAGACATAAAGTTGGCTTCAATCCTTGACCTCCTGGGCCTTTCATGGATCCAAGAGCCCGTGAATGTCTCCTCCAGGAATCGTCAGTGTCCCACCTCTGCGGGAGTGTCGAGATTGGATGCAAAGAGGTCAATCACAGCTCAGATATTCGCTGCAGTGGCTCCACACACTGGAGGTCATTTTCTAACACAGTCCATCCATCCCAGAAAACAATAATTGATGTGTGTGTCAGTCCTTGGGCTTCCTTGCCTTAATTCCTCTCCTTGTTGCCCTGTGAATAACCTGGAAACCTTTGGATAAATGCCACATGCACAGACTCAGTCAGGATCAGGACACACAATGCACAAAATTCTCCCCCTCCAAAAAACCCTTTAGATTGCAAAACCAAAGCTTTTGAAATAAAATTATAGAACCGATTTTATTGCTGAGGCCGCTGTGGTAGGAGAGGTGTTAACTGTAGAGATTTTCCATGCCCCACCATTTTCTGGGGAGGGGCAGCTCCCCCAGCTTTCAGTCCATCCCCATCACTCAGCCCGTGGCTTTGGCTTCTGCCGACCGCACCTCCCTAAATCTGCTCGGGACAGGGACTGACTAATTCCCTCCAGGGCTTTCTGTGGGTGCCGCTCGGCTCAAGGAATGCCTGACAAACACTTGGTGTCCTTAATGAGGCACTAATTGGCTGCCGGAGGAATTTGCTGTTCTCTAAGCGCTGCAGCCCTCAGAGCTGGGCAAGCAGGCACCTGCCAACAGCCAAGGGGGAAAGAAGCTTCTGTTTAATTTGGGGTTCCGTGGGAGAGAATTCAGATTTCAGGCCCAAATGCTCCATATCCACCCCTTCTTCCAAGCTGGCCTTCGTCCTACCCCTCTTCTTCACAAGTCGTAGCTTCTTTTATAAAAGTTATAATATTTTAATAGAGGGAAAACCAATGCGTGTCCTCCAACCTTGTTGTGAGACACGAAAAAGCCTTAAAAAGTCCCTTCTTTAAATGTATCAGCCCGACTTTGGTGTGACAGAACTGCAAAGTGCCAAACTCCTGGAAGCTGCATTTGAGGCCGTCCAGCTCACTCCGTGCAGGTGTTAAGATGTTGATGCTTTGTTTTTGTGAGGAATCAACCCAGAACCATCCGTGGTCCGACGCCGAGGAACTCGGAGGATCCCCGAGTTCCCTGCAGGGTAACAGGAGCCACAGCCTGGGACTGTGTCCCAAAGAGATCAGAAGATAAAGAGCAGGACACAAAGGTCAGCTCCAGCCTTTGCACAGTGCTCTCGGGTTTATTTTTAATTTCTGGAACAACACCAGACCTCCAGCAGGGCCCAGTCCTGGCCGGACACCTGCAGTGCTAAAGAAAGGCCCCTCTGATCTCCCACAGGGTGGAAAATGGGAAGCTCCCCTTCCTCCAGGTGAGCACCCAAACCTTGTGGCACGGTTTGCTGCCTGCCCAAGTGCAGCCCTTGGGTCTCCAACCCTGCCTTCAGCAAGAATTCAAAAATCTGAGGCTTTAATTGCACCCCTCAACCCTCCCCCCCCACCCTGGGATGAGGGAGATCATGGATCATGTTCTGGATAAACACCCTGGGATCACGGCGAGGGAGGTCCCACACCAGCCCCTCACATCGTGAGGTTCCCCTTTCCCAGGTGCTGTTTTCCAGCTCTGCCGCCGTTCCCGATGGGAGGCTCTGCATGGATGGGTGGGAGCAGGTTCCTGCTCTGGAATGCAGCCAGGGAACGCCCTCCCAGGCTCCTAACTAATGAGCTGCTCCAGCAGCATTGCTGGCATCCCAGCTGTGCTCCACTCAGGGCTCCAAAACGGAAAGCAATATGTCATTGGGAATAAATAACAATTATGAAAACGTTTCTTACCCCCAGAAAAACACACACTGGTTTTACCAGATCTAACACCATGGAATTGCTTTTTCTCCTTCAAAAGGTCACCACGGAGAGATAAGAATTTAGGGAAAAAACATGACAAAATGATAAATGTAGAAAACTATGAGAGGCCCACAATTAACCCAGTTATTAGTTTGCTGATGAGGTCAAAATTTCACTCACAATTCTTCAATGTGAACAGAGTATTTCCCATAAATTTTGGAATTAGTTCAACAATTAGGCCTTACTCATCCAGCTTTGGGAAGCAGCTGCTCCTAAACAGATCTGAACACTTGTTTTCCAATGAACTTCATTCTTTCCAAGGAGCTCAGATCAGTCCATTTGCTACTTTATTGTCTGTGTCTGCTTTGTCAGACCTTAAAAAATACCCCACAAAGCCCCTGAAAGTGCCAGCAGGACCCGACATTCTCCTGTGGGAATGACAGAACCAGTTCCATTGGGAAGGACCATGGAGGTCACCTGGATCCCCACACTCACTGTGGCCAGTTTAGGACAGATCCATTTTTTAGTATCCCCAATGATCTCTCCGGATAAGCTGCTCCCGTGCTTGACTCCTCTCGTTGTGAAATTGGTTTTGCTCCCATCTAATTAGAATTTCCCTCGCTGCAATTTGCACTGTTCTCTCTTCCTTTCACTCTGCACCTCCAAGAGGATTCCGGCTCCCGTTTCCCCTGTGGACAACGAGGCTTTGCCATCCTTCTCCAAAGGGAGCCAACCACCTCTCCCCAGTTTTCCTGTGTGCTTCGCCCCGCCTCAGCAGCTCGGTGTTCCCTCGCTGGCTCTGCTCTGGTGTTTCAGTGCCTTTCTCGTGCCAGGGAGCCCAGAACTGGCCCGGAACACCCAGTGCTGGCCTTGGGAATGACTGCCTGCAGAGCTGGAATTGTTCCCTGCAGGGGCAAACCCTTCCCTCATGCTCAGCACGTCCAGGAGAACTCGTCCCTTCCCTCCATCTCCACTGAATGTTCCTGACCTGGAACTGAATGTTCTCTGACCTGGGCAAAGCTCCCAGGGCACAGCACAGGTCTGGACAGAAAGATGCCTCACATGAAGGATTTTTTTGGTCCAATAGTGGCTGTTTCCTCCAGATTGCTCGTGTGAATTCTCCAAGGTAGAGGGATCCAGAGGCTTTGGCCTCCCTTTAAACTGGAGTTGCAAGAAGTGTTCTGTGGCATCCTTTTCCCAAATTTCAGTTGGAGATTCCACACGTGAGTATTTCCTCACCACAGGGAGTGGAACTGACTGGTGCTGTCTGTGCAGGGCATCTTTCTTCTCAAAACTTCAAGACAGCTTTGTTATTTGCAACCACAAAAACCTCCAGGCCTTCAGCTGCCCCTTCTGTGCCCCCGCCCTGCAACGTCACAGCCTCGGACAGTGCCAGTCCCTCCCGTGCCAGTGCTCTGGGCAAGCCCTGCAAAGCTCAGTGCTCAGGAAATCAGCCTGAATTTCATTTGAAATACCTCAAATCACCACAAAGGAAATGTTCACCCCCCAGCTTTCCTGCTGTGGGACATGGAGTGAGCATCAGGAATCCTTTCAAATGTAATTTCCCAATGCTAAGAAAAATCTCATTCAAAATCTGCCTCCCCTCCCACCTCCTAAAGTTGTCTCTTTTGATGCCAATCCTCAGAAAATCTTCCTACCCCAACTCAGAGGCTGCACCCAGATGTTTGTGTTCTCTGGTGAGGGATGGGATGGAGCTGGGGCTGCATCCCACAGGACACTGGGAGCACTGGGCTGGGGCACCAAAGGGGCCCTTTCCTCATTCCAGGGAAGTGGAGGGTTCTGTCCAGCTGCAGTTTTGCAGTTTCCAGGTATCCCCAAGAGTCAAAACTCTTCAGATCAGGAGGAACTTCCGGGATGCTTTGGGTTTTGCTGCTGTTGCCTCATCCTCCTAATTGTCCATCAGCAGTGACATGTCCTGAATACTCCCCACAAGCTCCTACATGTTTTTGGCCAGGCTCTTCAGAAAAGCTCTCCAGAACCCAAATTCACTGAAACCCCAAAGCAGAAGGATCCAGACCAACCCCAGTGTAAACCACAACCTGCCTTTTGTGAACTCAGCCTCACAGGAACTGATGTCCAAATTAAGAAAAAAGAAAAATTTAGAACAAAACCACTGGAGGGCATTAAAAAAATAAATTTACAGGCCTCCAGCTCAACCTGGATCTTTACCTATCCTGGAATTTGGATTTGATGGCATTTCTGTTTTTCATCCCGTTAAGTGATGAGAAAGAAACCATTTGTTAATTAGCTATATTAGTTAAAGACAAGGTGATCCATATCCCTCTTGGGATGAGTCAATGGGTCCCAAGGTTCAGGGGGATGCAGAGAACTCCTCACTTCTCTTGGCCAGGCAGTGCCTTGTGGTGCCTTTGCTCCTTCTCTCCCAAAAGATTGGTTCTGATCCTAAACTGGGGCCATTTGAAGGGAAGAAGAACGCTGGGGATGCTCTGGGCTGTGTGGGAAGGGCTTCCAGGGAAACACAGACTCCTCCAGAGCAGCCTGAAGAGCTCAGTGCGTGCCCATAACCAGCTCACCTCAAACCGCAGCTCAGAAGCAGCCCCAAACCGCCAAAGCCGACAAAAACTGACCACTTGTGGCATGAACCTTCTGGCAAACGCCCCGCAGGAATGATTTTCCCCCGGGGAACTGTGCCGAGCTCTCAGAGCCCGCGCGGCAGCGGCAGAGCAGCAGTGAGGAGCCCCCTCCCCGACCACCGCCGGGGACGGGGCGGTAACTCGGGCAGGGGCTCAGCAGAGAGCACCGCCCCGCTCCGGGCGCACGCTGCCGGCCGGGCCGCTCACCCCTGCGCCGTGCACGGCACACGGGCCCCGGGCCGCCGCTCCCCGTCCGAGCTGCCCCGAGGGGATTTCATCACCAGCGGCTGCTATAAAGGCGCTGCCGCGCCGGGGATGCTGGCACCGCGGCGGGACGGGGGCTGCGGCACCGGCAGCAGCCGTGCTTGCCATGAGGACCGCGGGCGCCCTGGTGCTGCTGGCCCTGGCGGCTCTGTGCCTGGCACGTGAGTAACTTCCTTGATTCCCGGGAAATCGGGAGTTCTGCGGGCTCCTGTGCTCTCGGGTGGTTCCTGCACTCCGGGGGAGAGCAAGGGGAGCTTTCCGTCTGGAAAATGTGGTTATTTCTCCAGCACCAGGCACAGTGGATGGAAGGTGCTCCGCGCCGGGCTGTGGGGCAGAGCTGTGCCCTGGGACTGAGCGCAGCTGGGAAGCCTCAGAACTGTGCTGGGTTTACCTCTTTATTTTTAAATTTCTCTCTGAGAAGGGAGCCTGGAGCTGGGGAGGTCCTTCCCCTGTCAAGCAGGAGGCAGCTGGTGATGCTCAGGCCACATAAAACGGGGAATCACCTCGTTCTAATGTTGCTTTGAGGGGCTGGTTGTTCTAAAAAATAGGGATCTGGGAGAAATTTCTTCAACCTTTACTTGGTAATTTTATTTTTGCTAAAAACTTGCAGTAAAATGATATTTTTAGAGAAAAATAAGTACATTTAAAATAACTGAAAGATTCCACATCCCTGTTAGTCGTACAGAAGTTCAAAAGCATTATGAACATTAAAGAAGCAAAATAATGAAAAAATTAAAACCAAAATGATGAAACAAAAGAATCTTTTGAATAGCTCTTGAATAGAGAAGGTTGCTTTGAAATTTGTCTCAAAACCAAAATTCTCATGAAAAGCAGCAGTTTAAATGAAGTGGCATGATGGGATGGAAATAATCCATTCTTTCAGTTTTTCATTAACTGCAGAAAAATAAATAAATATTACTTCCACGAGGATTCCAGGAAATCTCTTCCTTGAACTTTCTGGTTTATCTTGTCTGCTTGAAAACTTCATGAATCAACACTTTCTGTGCCACACCTTTTTTTTTGCATTCGCTCCCTGGCGCAGAGTGGCTACTAAAAAGTTACCAGAGGGGAAAAAAAAAATCACATCCAAACGTTTTTGGGGGGAAGTGGATGGAATCTAATCCAATTCCAGAATAACGAAAACTCGGTCAAACCTCTGGTGACACAGATGGAACCCTGGCATGGGGCATCATTTATGCCCTTTTGTTTTCTATGGAACAACTGTATTTGACGTGAAGATATAAACAGCTCTGTGACAGGAAGTTTCTGTGGGAAGTTTTAACATTTAAAGATCAAACCCATCCATATTTATTCAAAGGACAAGTGCTAGAGCTCTGCTCCATGACACAACTTTCTCCCTGCTCCCTCTGTGCAGAAATCTCTGAGAACTTTTACCCCTTGGCAGCCCCAGGACGATGATTATGGGGCAGCAGAAGAACAAATACATTCCTAAAGAAAGTAACAAATGTGTCAGCGCGAGGGAGCCACGCCAACGCCCTGATTGCTTTTTGGGAGGTGTAATTAGCGTTGTTTTGATTGATGGAGCTCCTTGAAGCCCCACCTGAGCACGGGGCTCCATTCTCCAGGCCATGTGTTCCAAAATCGGAACCAATCCGTTTAAAACCCGGATTGACACAAGGGAAAACAGTTCTTCAAGTGGTGTCGTGGTTGTATTATCATTGTTATAGATAGTTAGCATTGTATTTAATAATGATATTGTCCTCGTTATTGACAGAAAATCAGTGTAAAAGGGATGAGTGATTAGCTCACAGCCTTATGCAACTTCTACAAACTCAGGTATTAAACCCCAGTCATGCTCAGCCACCAGTTAATCCTGAACACTGAATTTAATTTAATATTGACTCCTGGGCCTTCAGTGTTTTTGTGGTGAAAAACGGAACAATGGCTCCATTCCCTCCTCCAACAAAGGCTGTTCCAGCAGCTGACAGAAGTTTTTAAGGTAAATAATTTACTCAGATCCACTTGTTTAATAGGTCCTGACACTTGGGCCTCGTGAAACACTGCAAAGCTCTGTCAGTGTTTACTTTCAAGGAGGTGAAAGACCTGGTGTTGCTGAGTGAAACCACCCTGGTTTGAACCTGACATTAATTGTGGGGTTTATTTTCTCTTTTGTGATTCTCTTTTTATTATTTTACAGATGCTGCCAAAGAGAATGAGGTGAGAAATACTCTTTTATTTTTGGATAAAACGATATTGTTTGTAACAACATGAGGTCAGAACCTCCCCCCCCCATGTTACAGTTTAATTAAATGTTGCCAAGGTATTGAGATTTCAGCAGAAATCCCTCAGTTTGGGATACGTGGTTTCCATAGAGTTGCCCTGACAACTTCCAGATGTTTTCACCTGTTTTGCCCTCTGGGCAAGAAATTGGGCAAGGATAAATTTTAAATCAGAGAAATTGAGATTAAAAACAAAAATTATCTGATGATGACACTACAAGACTTTCTTGATGACTTTCAGGTCCTAAATCAGGTACCTGGAGATGTTAATTCTCTTTGAGTATGATGGGGTCAATCTCTGGAAGACACGAGGCACCAAGCAATAAAAATCCTTGCAGGGGTGAGCAGGGACAGTAATGAGGAGTGAAAATGCACCCCGCACAGAGCTGGGCTCAGATCAGCACATCTCAGCAGGAATTTCTGCATGGAAAGGATGGTCAGGCACGGGAAGGGGCTGCCCAGGGAGGTGTTGGAGTCCCATCCCTGGAGGTGCCCAAGGACTGGGTGCTGTGTTCCCATTTCCACGGGGAACGCGATGAATGTGGTGAACATTCCCACAGTCAGGTGAGGGCCTCCCAGCAATGCCTCTTCATGCCATAAATAAATAAAACTTGGCTTAATCTGCCCCAGCAGAACCTTTCAGTAAGAACGAATCCCACCTATATTTACTGGCTGTTGTGATCAGGGAAAAGAAAAACCCTGGCACTCGGCTCTTTGGAGCTGCACAGGGGCTCTGCCTTTCCAGTGCAGGCCCAGAGCACAGGCCCTGCAGGTGCTCGGGAGCTGCCACAGCATCCCTCACACCTCTGAGAAGAAATGTGCCATTTCGGGGGGTTAGGCTCAGCTGACAGCAGTGGTGAAGCCTCCCTGCTCTGGATCAGCTCCCAGACATCTTCCAAAACGCGGTATGTTCCTCATTCCTGTGGTGAATGGAGGACGTGAGAGGCCCCAAGGCCCCTGGCCCTGTGTTTGCAGGTGGACTGCAGCGAGTACAGGCGGCTGGAGAGAGGCCGCCCCATTTACTGTGAGAGGCTCTACCAACCCTTCTGCGGCTCCGACGGCAAAACCTACAACAACAAATGTTCCTTCTGCAAAGCAGTGCTGTGAGTACACCGCTGCCTCATCCCTCCTGGTCAGCCGAAAGCTGGGATCAGCTGAGTTATCTGGGATTTCCACTCCTCACAAGTGCTAGGGGGTTTTTTTTCGGGGTTGTTACTTGCCTGCTCCTTTGATTAATCTTTACAGATTAATTGCTTCTCCCACCAATAATGTCCCACTGAGCTAATCAAATGGCCTTGGTATTTGTGTGAGCTGCTTCCCATTCCAGGAGAAACTGTAGAAGTTTTCCAGGAAAGGGAAGAATCCAAGGAGCCTAGCAAAGCACCTGGACCCAACGCAGGTCACACAAGAAGTGGTCCTGGCTATATCTTGCTTTTTATGGATAAAAGATACAATTTTAAAGGCCAGCTGTGTACAGATCAGTGCCCTGGTGTGTGCTAGAAATATTTACAGTGTCTGCTCTGTCAGCAGGCTGTTAGCAAAGGGTTCCAGAGGGATTCTGGTGCCCAGTAGGAAGCTTTCTGTCTGCAACGTCCGTCCTTTGCCTTGCAGGAGAAGCAGAGGTGCCCTACACATGAAGCAGGCAGGGGTCTGCTGAGGGGGCTCTGGTGACAGTGCTGGGAACAGCCCCACACTGCCCTCCCACCCCCATTCCCTGGATTCCAGCCCTCCTGCCTGTGCTGCCCGTGCCAAACCAAGCAGCCGGGAGAATTGTCAGCTCTGTCCTCTCTTGGGGTTGACACTTCTGTCCTCCAGCAAGACTGTTCCTGTTGGTTTTCGTGAGCCCTTCCTGCTGTTTGTCTCCATGGCTAAAGCTCACATCTTCTGAAATGCCACAAGTCTCTTTTCCTTGTTTTCTTTCATTTATCCAGAAACTTTTCCAGATACTCTTTTTTTCCCAGGCAGTGCTTGGACTCTTCCAGTTTTGTAGCTGAATTTTACATGCTCATTTTTGTTTTCTCTTCGTACAATTCTGACTCCTGTATGTTGTTTAGCTACTTAGTCTGCATGTTTATTAAAATAAATATTGACTCTTTTTTTGTGTCCGTGGTGAACTTTCTAGAGAATTTATTGCAGCCATTACTAACAAGTATTTCCCAAATTACAGAAAACTCTTGTGGAGCAGGGACTGAATCCAGAGGTAAAAAACCAAAGCCTGGAAGACAAAAGTTGTATTCCACTATTTGGCCTCATGTTACTGGAATTTACCCCCCAGTCTGGCTCTTTATTTCCTTTAAATGAAACAAATCTGGGAAACTGTAAGACTGCAGAAGTCTGGTAAATCCTTCATTTAAATGTGATAATTAATGAATCTCTTCTGATAAATGTCAGGCTTTCAGACCTAAAGAAATTTCTGTTCTGCCCTTACATCCTTATTATCTTCATTAATAAATTAATTCGTGTCTTTTACTCAATCGTTGGTCATGGGAATGTATTTTCCCAGAATTCAAACTGATGAATGACTGATTTTACTGGGCTTACACAGGAGGAAAATTTTGGAACTGCTGGACACAGAATAAAGTCCTCCCTATCAGGAATTCTGTTTATCTGGAAACCAGGTCCCAGCAATTAGGCAGCAAGAATGCAAATGAGCCAAGGAAATATTGTAGAAGTTTCTGATAGCTCAGAGGCTTGTGGCTCTGGACGCTCAACCTAAAAAGGTTCTCCCAGTTCCCCTTGACTGAAAGAGATAAAAATGAGCAAATTGCGAAAACAAAGGCAAACTCTGAGGTTCCATCGTGGTGTCAGAAAAATCCAGCAGATTTGGGGGTATTTTCTGCCTTCCAGCTTGGCTGGTTCCAGCCTCAGTGGATATTCCCACCCTCTGCTTTGGTGTGTTGGGACATTTAATGGATTTTGCTCGTGGACCAAACCTAGAACACAAAATTCTTACGCAGCCACTGCCCACCCTCCAGAGAGAGTCCAGAACCTGGAACTCAGAGGTCTGAACTACACCCCTGCATTTACCCCTGGGACTCCAATTTGTGCCTGCTCGTTCCTGCCGTGGAATTCCCTGAGCCAGGGGCAGCTGGAGAGCAGGACTTGCCCACATGGGGTGCTTTTTATCAGCTCCTGCTGCCTCCAGCCTGGCAGGTGGTGAGAGAAGCAGGGCAGCTTCTGCCACATACCAGAGCAAAGAACATCACCCGCAAATTGCTGCAGATGACACCTGAAGACAATGCTGAAGTGGCTGGGCAAGCTGGACAGCCGAGTTTGTGGGATGGAGCGACGTGGAAATATGGGGAAGGGAGGATGTGCAGAGCCTGAGAGAGCCGGTGAGACACACTCGGATTCTGGAAGCTGCAACGTAAAAATCTTGGTGTGGAATGGGGAAAGAGAACAGATCTTGCACTCAGGGAAGCTCAGCTTTCAAGGCTCTGCCCTGAAAGGGTACTTCTGTAGCAGTGATGTACCTGTTTGTAGCATGCAGGGTTTTCCTCAGGCCCTACAAAACATTTATTTTCATTCTAAGACGAGAGCTAATGAGATACAGGCCTGGGAATCAGAGAGTTGGATTCCTGCAGAGGAAGATGCCAGTGCTGGAATAAAGCTGGCTGACACCATTCCCACCTGTGCTCCTGCACCTGCTGCCTTTGGGTGCTCTGAGCTGTTCTCTTAGAAGCTTTAATGTTGAAATGTGGAGTTTTGTTAGCTGTTTCATGAGTAATGAATGTCTGATTTGGTCATCAGGAGTGTCCAAGGCCAGGCTGGGTGCAGCTCTGAGCAATGTGGGATAGTGGAAGGTGTCCCTGCCCTCAGAATGAGATCTCCGAGGTCCCTCCCAACCATTCCATGATTTATGATCCATTGAGATGAAGAACATTCATCCCCTCAGAAGATTAAAGATTAAGAACACCTCTTAGGAAGGCTGAGAGTTTGCGGGTTGTAAACTTTTATTTTTTTAAAGGAAGGCATGAATTCCCTCAGGCCATTTATTTTTGATTCAGTAATACCTGAGCTCCAGAAATTAGCTGATGAAACCTCCCTGAAATATAAACTGGCAGTGGGTATGTCCAAATAAGTTCCAACCAGCTCAAAGTGAGAAAGGAGTAATGCAATCTGCTCTTTCATCTCACCCCGATCAAGACCGGAACAGAATTTTGACTGATGGTTGTTCAGCATCTCCAGTTTCTAACTGTTTTCCTTTGGGTTTTAATTAGGATATCCTCGAGTGCCTCCAATTCTAAATTTTCCCATATGTGGCAGTGGAGGGAGAAGGAAATGGAACCATCCAAAAACCTGCCAAGACTCCCATCCAGCTGATCCATGGGATAAGTTGCTGAGTTTCTGTGAAGAAAAACCAGGGTGGTTTTGGTTTCTGTTGTCTGTCTTGTAACCACTTAACCATTCCCACCCTCTGACTGTTGAAATGACAGCTCAAGCCCAAGGCCCTGCCCAAATTCCTCAATTCCATTTGGTCTCTCTCGTGTCCTTCTGCCAACCTTCTCTTACCGTCACCCCCTGTGTCTCCAGCCTTGGGGTGAGGGAGGGCAGAACAAGCACTGCTGGATCTGAATCCTGCTCTTCCAGAGGAAGCCTCACGTGCCTACTTTTCCCACATTTTTAGATCTAAATTTTTGGGATGCTGCTGTTGTTTTTGATGCTTTTGTTTGCTGTGTTGCACTCGATGATCTTGGAGGCCTTTTCCAACCTCAGTGATTCTGTTGACACATCCAAAATCCACACGGATTGCCAAGAATTTATTTTGTTATCCATACTTCAGCACAGAGCGTTGTGGATTCCGCTGGGATTATCCCTGAACCAGCAGCTGAGCCTTTGCATGCTGTCATTCACAAAAAGTAACTCACAAACAGCCTGCTTGGTGATGAATGAGCCTTGTTACCCAATCCCTTGGGGTTTGCATGAAACGTGACTTTAAAATGTTGACTAAATTGTGATTTCTACTGGGATCCACCCAAACATTTCAATTAAAACGTGACCTAAGAACAGCCTCACATCAAGCTGCAAAGACACCATGGCAAAGGCAACTACAGGACTCTTGGGGATAGGGTAAAGACCCTCCAGGTAATGCAATAAATCACTTAAAAAGCTCTGAGAGTGTCCAAAGTGGGGACATGGGGATGGGGGAAGATTTGGAGCGGCCATTGGAGGAGCAGTGGAGGGCACTGGGTTTGTTCGGATGGAGGAGGCCGAGGGGAGACTCACTGGGGTCTGCAGTTCCTCATGAGGGGACTGGGAAGGGCTGGAGCTGTGCCAGGGGAGGTTTGGGTTGGAGATCAGGGAAAGGTTCTTCCCCCAGAGGGTGCTGGGCACTGACCAGGCTCCCCAGGGAATGGGCACGGCCCCAAGGCTGCCAGAGCTCCAGGAGGAGCCTTTGGAGAATGCTCCCAGGGATGCACAGGGTGGGATTGCTGGGGTGTCTGAGCAGTGCCAGGGGTTGGACTGGGTGATCCTGGAATGATGGAATGGCTTGGCTTGGAAGGAGCTTAAAGCCCATCCCGCTCCACACCTCCCACCAGCCCAGGCTGCTCAGAGCTCCCTCCGTGGTGATCCTCGTGTGTCCCCGCCAGCTCAGCACACCTGTGAGTCTGTGCAATAACACCTTTATAAATTACATCGCTCTCCGTGTGCGCTGAGCGAGCCCAGCCCGGGAACTGCGGCACCCCGGGGCTCCGCGCCCCCCTCCCACCCCCTGTGCTCCACGGGCAGTGCCACGCTCAAGATGGCGGCGGGGCGGGGCCGGAAGCGGAAGTGGGTGACCGGAAGCGGAAGCGCGGGGCCGGAAGCGGAAGCGCGGCGGCGCTGGCGGAAGGGGCCGCGCAGGAAGCGGGGCCGGGGCTCCCCCGCGGCCACAACCGGGGCGAGGGCGGCGAGGGGAGCGAGGGGCAGGTGAGGGGCAGGCGAGGAGCGGCGGGGCACGCGCCGGGCACAGCCCTCGGGGGCGGCGGGGCGGGCACCCGGAGGCTGTCGACCCCTCCCGGCCCCGCGGCCTCGGGCCGGCCCCGCTGTCACAGGCCCTGAGGGTCCCCCGGGGAGGGCACGGCGGCGGCGGGGCTCTGGGAAAACCTGCGTTTTTGTCGCTTATCTCTATAAGAATCACCCTGTCCTCGCGTTTTCCCCTCCCCGTAAGGAGCGCCCCTCTGTATCCCGCGCTTGCCGGGCCGTCCCCGGCTGCTGTCGCCGCATTTTTCCCCATTTTTCCTTTCTGCGGAGTCTCCCCGTGGTTTTGAAGCTTTTTAAGTTCACCGCAGTAGTTACTCGTCGAGAATAGAGCACGTCGAGCTGTTGTTTCATCCGACATTCATTGTCGTGGATTAATTGAGGTGGGGGCAGCAAAATTCCATTTGCTTTGTTGAATATATAAAGGACTTTTCCCTGTGGAGGGATTTTTTTTTAATTTTTAAATGGGGTCAGCTCGCTAATGTAGAATGAGGTGTTAAGGCTGTGCTCATTAGCTCAAAATAGCACCAGGAGGAGCTTTTATTGTGCAGAAACTGCAGACTCATAGAGAGAAATGCTTTTTTTTTTTTCCCCCTCTTAATGGCAGAGGCCAAACTCAGGGCAGGTTGTGCTTGTTGCATTTGTGTCTTACAGGGTTTTTCCTGGTTTGATTGTTGATATTTTTATTTCTCTTGCCTCGTGTCACAGTCCTTTTACTGTTCTCCTTTTCTGCTGGATTGTACCCAGCACGTGGCTGTGTCAGTCTGGAATTTTTTAGGTTATGTCCAGTCCTCTGTTCAAATTGAGGCATCCCAGGTGATTGGGAATCCACTAAATCATTGTTTTCCTTGGAATCCAGTCTATAAATAGTCAGTTTGGGGCTTTGTGAAGTTGATCAACATTACCCCACAGAATTAGAAACAAACTGAGCCCTTCTGGCCTGAACCAAAAAGAGCAAAGCAGGATATTCACTTCTGGCTGCAGAATTCCCACCAATCCAGAGGAGCAAAGACACATTTCATGCTATTCACGGGCAGAAGGTGTTGGTTTCGTTATTTTAATATCTCCATGTAAAATAAAATGAGACAACATGCAGTTATTAACTTAAAATGCACACAAAAATGTGTGAGATCACGTGTTGGGCAATAATTAGATCACAGCAAAGCTGTCAATATTTCAAATTTTGTGCCAGCTATACATCATTTGTGTGGGAGAAGGTAGCAATTTTTATTTTCTGTTCCCATGAAGTGTTTTGTTTTTCTGCTCAGGTGCCACTTCCCCACAGTGTGGTGCAAACACTGAGGTTTGGAACAGAGGCCTTGCTAAAAGCTTTTGCAAAACCTGTCTTTTTTTTACAAGTTGTTTTTTCCTCATCCACTGAATGTTGGCATTCAACTTGTTAAACATTTTCACTGAGTTGGTGATGGTTTCCCCTACTTATTCTTATTCTTGTGTTGTCTTATGTTAAAATAAATCTTGATACAGTTGTGAAGAAACTCTCAGCATCAACATAAGGTGTTACTGTGTTAGCAACTAAGTTCATACTTATTTTAGTTGCTTATTTGTTACTTCTCATAGGACTTTTGGGTGTTTTTCAATGCAACTTTGTAATTCTGTGCCTGTGTGTGCTGCAGGAGCCGTGTGGGATGAACACAGAGTTCAGGGAAGGAGGAGCACTTGGCTGCTGAGACAGTGACTTTGTTTTCCTGTGGCTTTGATCTTTAACTAAGCACCCTGAATATTTTAATTGGTGTTCTAACCTCGAAGAGGAACTGGTTTGAGAGCTGTTAATAGGGCATTTTTTGAGAATGATCAATAGGACCATTTTTCAAAAAAAGGAAAATAAATCCTTTTTCTGCTAGAGAGACTTTGGGCTTTTATGTTTCACTGGAATGCTGGTGATGTTGACTTTTTTGAGCTCTGCACAGCTCTCCTGTGACTGTCTCAATCCCAGAGTGGAATCTCTGAAGACTTTTTGTCCATGCAAAAGAATTGATCTTTGGCTAAACCAGTGGTGGTTTTCCTTTTGTCCATTGCCTCAGCTGAGAGGGGACTGCCTGGTTTGTCTGATAATCCTCAGGTTTTGTCTGAGCCTCTCTGTCCTAAGCAAACCACAACCTGTTTTTTTTGAAGCTTAACTGCTGTGTCTTCCTCTACTCTCTGTCCCTTTTCTCTTGCAGTTGAGTTTCATAACTTTGTGACCATTTCCTCCCATCAGAAATTGGTGCAAAAATGGGTCCCCGGCGGAAAACTGTGAAACCAAGCTCAGTGAGCAGGGAAGGGTCAGACTCTACCAAAGCTGAGGAGCCAAAAGATTACATGAACCAACTCTCTCATGAAGTGCTTTGCCACATCTTTAGGTGAGCAGCCTGTCAGAAGTCAATTTATTGTTTAGTGTTTTCTCATTCTCTATTTTTTATCCAAGCGTTGATGCTTAGTAGAGTGTGGATGTCCCACGAGTGAACTGGTAGATAAAAACTGGATAAAAATGGATGATAAATGTTATTTGTAGTCCCAGAATTCATTTGGGTACTTTGAAAATGAATTTTTGTGAATGTCAGGAATGGTAGAACAAGGAATAAATAAACAGGTGATTACATGTTGTTCACCAGTGTGTAAATGTTGATTTTAGAGCAGAAATACATCTTGGGTAGTGCACAGTTGAGGTGATGGTTTGGAAGTTGTTGCCTCTGCTTGATAGGGTGCAGAAGGGAACTGGGATGAGGATGGAACCTCCCCTGCAGCAAAGTCCTTCTCCAAGGTGTTCTCTCATTCCTATTATGTCCAAAACAGAATGCCTCACCAGCAAGTTCTTTGTAAACAGTAGTTCCCCAAAATACTTGCCAATGGAGTGTGCAGCATGTGCTAGAAAATGAAAGTAACTTAATTAATCCGTAGAGCAACTCTTGAGGCTTGCTCAGCAGTATTTGGGTTGGCTTAAATTAGATATAAGGAAGAAATCCTTCCCTGTGAGGGTGGGGAGGCCCTGGCACAGGTTGCCCAGAGAAGCTGTGGCTGCCCCTGGATCCCTGGAATTGTCCAAGGTCAGGTTGGAGCAGCCTGGGATTGTGGAAGGTGTCCCTGCCCATGGCAGGGGGTTGCATTGATCCAGCCCAAACATTCTGTGATTCTGTGAGTTATTAGAGAGCTGAAGCATCTCTCCATGTTAATATTATATTTGTATGAATATTCTGTATTCGGTGTCAAAAGCTGCTGAGTCATTCTGCCTAGCAAAATTCCCCATTTTACCAGAGCACAGCCTGGAAAAATTCTGTTGGAACGACCATTACGAAGTGTTAGAAATACATGAATCACTGTAGTCAGGCTGGGGATGTGCTTGAGATTGAAAAAGCTCCCAAAGGCTCCAGCTTGGATAAATGAGAGGGGTGTTTTTTGCTCTCCCAAAGGTACCTTCCCTTGCAGGATATCATGTGCATGGAATGCCTGTCCCGGAAGCTGAAGGAGGCAGTGACGCTGTACCTGCGGGTGGTGAAGGTGGTGGACCTGTGTGCAGGACGTTGGTGGGAGTACATGCCCACAGGTGAGCTCCCTGGCTGCTCTCTGCATTGCTCGTGGCATTTAATTATGCAAAACAAACCTAAAAGTGCTTGGATGTTTCATTCCTGTGGAGAGATTTTGGGTGGCTGCCTTAAATACCGCTTTGGAAAGTTTCTGTGTGTGTGAAGGTTGTGTACGTACAGATACTGGGTGTAGCAGAAATGGGGGTTCTCTGTAGCCATCTGTAAATACAATCTGTGTTTGTCTGATTGTTGGAAGGGAGTTTATCCAAGGGTTATTCCATGAAGAGGCTGTTTGCATGCAGGCAGGAAAAAATACAATGGAATGAGAGAGCAACTCATCTGCCAACACTTAACAATGTAAGGATAAGTTTTGATGTCACACCTCAAGTCACCTGCAGATCAATAGATAAATTTGGCAATCTAGGTGAACCCTGTGAGTATCAGGATTTCTGTTGGATTTTAATTACACTGCTGGGATTTGTTGGGGGAGAGAGCTAAAATGAGGGAATTCTGAAAGTTAGACGGTTTACAAATTGAGATTGACTAGGGCTGGTATCAGGCAGGTGATTAGACCTAACCTAAAATTGGTGTAAATACAAGAATTACCCATTAAAAACCCTTTTTATAGGGTTAGAATTAAATAAATTGACATTAGAATTAAATAAATCTTTGCCTGAGGAAAGCATCTTGTTTCTATGAGAAATGTCAGCTGTGGGGAATAGTGATGAACTGATCTAAGTGATCCAGCTGGGCTTTTTTGAGCCGTGGAGTTGATAAATGGAAATCTGGAAAAAACAGAGACACAAAGCTGCATGTGAGGAAGGGGAGAGCGCAGTTAACCCTGCAGCCATGCAACCCCACTGAAGGAATTTCTGCAAAATGCAAAGCACAAGAGTATTTAGGTCATGATTTCTAGACTGTGGAAGTAAAAGAAAAGCTGTTGCTTCACCAAGTGCACCTTTCAGCACCACAGAACTTGAGCTGCCACCTAAAGAGAGCAGTGTGTTTGGCTTTCCCTTCACAGCTGAGTGTCTGCTGCCACACAAATACCAAATGTGTTGTTGTTGTCTTAGGTTTCACTGATTCCAGTTTCCTAACGCTGCTGAGGAAGATGCCAGACATTGAACAACTTTATGGTCTTCATCCCAGGTATCTGGAAAGGCGCAGAGTCCGTGGCCACGAAGCTTTCAGCATTCCTGGAGTTTTAGAGGCTTTGCAGGCCTGTCCAAATTTACTGGTGAGTGGCTGGACTCGAGAGATGAGTGGTGGAACTCCTTCAGCAGCTGAGAGTGGTGCATGTTAACTAATTGTGACAGGGGCTGAGTGCTTGCAGGGCTTTGTTTTCAAACCTGGTGTGACCCTATTTTTCAGTGAGAACTGTTTTTAGTTGCACCAGTGGGAATCCCAGGTGCTCTTAAATCCAGAAATGAATGAAACCTCTGATCCCGCTGCTTTTAAAAAGACAAGTCTTGCTAGAAATGAAAAGTGAAATAAGCTTGCATCATGTGTAGTGTGTTACTGAGAAGTTTTCATGGTTAAGAGGATGTTGTTGCTTGAACTGGTGTTAGAGCATTTGCTTTGCTTCCTTTTATCCAGGGTGTTGAGACCTCTCATTTAGAGCTGGTGGAAGCTATTTGGACATACATGCCACAAGTTCACATTTTAGGGAAGTTTCGTAATCGTAATGGTGCTTTTCCAATTCCTCCTGAGAACAAGCTGAAAATTCCTATAGGAGCTAAAATTCAGACTTTGCACTTAGTAGGTGAGTGTGGTCATGGTGAAGCAGTTGGCTTCAACACAGGTGAATTTAAAGGCTTTGCAACTCTGCCAGATTGTAATTCTTTGGAAGAGAGGGAGTTTGGGCTGTGGCATCTCGGAGATACTAGTTGGATGTGTGTGATAGCAGGTCCAGAGGGCAAGTTCTAAAGAACTAAAGACAAACCAAGGTGAAGAACATGTGTTTCAAGTGCTCGCAGCTTTTCTCACGTGCCACATAGCACAGAAAGGCTTCCTTTTGAAAGCCAGAAATTTGTCATGCAGCTGATTGCTTTAAAGCTTGTTTAAAATGTCTGTTTGTTTTGTTTATGTATTATTAGGGGTGAATGTCCCTGAGATTCCTTGTATCCCAATGCTGAGGCACCTTTATTTGAAGTGGGTGAGACTCACCAAACCACAGCCTTTTAAAGATTTCCTTTGTATCAGCTTACGTGCTTTTGTCATGAGGAACTGTGCTGGTAAGAGGGATTATTCCTATGTGAAGGGGCTGGTAGAGCATGTAGGAAATCTGGTTCTGTTAAAGCTGCACCAACTGTAAATGGAAGTCTTGGAATTCCACATTCTGAAAGCAGTCCCTGTTTGATTTGTGATGACAGCACTGTATCCCTGTCCTGTCCCTTCCTTGGTGCTGTGTGGTTCTGTTGACTTCCTGCTCTAGATGGATATGTGTGGATGTGTTTGAATTCTTTCATGGGATGCATTCAGGGATAAGTGAACAATCTGCTTTGTCTTTCTTGGCTTGTTCTGTGCAGGCCCCACAAACTCCCTGAAGTACGTTCCCCTGGTGACAGGCCTGGCTTCTGCCAGGAATTTGGAGCACTTGGAACTGGTTCGTGTTCCATTTCTTGGAGGACTTATCCAGCACGTGGTAGAAGACAGCTGGAGATCAGGTAGGAAGCTTCCAACCCCTGACACTGCAACAAAAATAAGTAAATAAGTAAAAACTTTAGAGAATTCTGGAGGATTTTTATCTGTAGAATATCCTTTCATGAGTGTTATTTCCAAGTTTGGAACTACGGTTATGATGCTAAATACGCTCTGGATTGGGTATTGTTCTGATATTCTAACTGCAATTAACTCTTAATGAATTGCATGTCTTGATGAGCAAGATTGGAGGGGAGTTGGGTGCAAATACTTGTTTTATTGATGTGCTAGAAAAGGTGTGTTTTGTTCACTGACTGTGAAAATGTCTTGAGGCTTCAGGTTGTGATGTGGGAGTGAGGTGAAAGAAGGGTGTTCTTTGTTTGCCAGGTGGTTTTAGGAATTTGCACACTATAGTTCTGGGAGCTTGCAAGAATGCACTTGAAGTGGATCTTGGCTACCTCATCATAACTGCTGCACGAAGGTACTGCCCTTCACATCTCTCCTTGCCCCTTCTCCTTCTTCAAAATAAATGACATCCAAGAGGCAGAACAGCCATCAGAATTTAAGGAATACACATCTCAACTTTAAATAATGAGTGTTCTGTGATTAAAATAACAGCAAATACCCTCTGAATCCTGCCAGGTTCTCTGATTTTATTATGACAGGGCATCTCCTTGAGTGTTTTCTGTGGCAACTGTGGTTTGGCCTGAATTTTAATAGGAACAACCCTTAATTCCCTTCAGGTTGCACGAAGTGCGGATCCAGCCTTCCTTGACCAAAGATGGTGTTTTTTCTGCTTTGAAGATGGCTGAACTGGAATTCCCACAGTTTGAAACTCTTCATCTAGGCTACGTTGATGAGTTTTTACTCCAGTGTATGACATTTTTATATACATAACTTCTTTGACAAACAGAAGGATGACATAAATTGATGTGTTTTCAGTCAGTTCTGAGGGTGATTTAATGTTGCACGTGTGGAGGCTGCTGATCTCATGCAGCCAGATATGTTTTTCCTCACTTCCTGAAACTGGGAAAGCTCAGCTTTATTGAAGGGGTGATCTGATCAATAAGGAGTTAGAAAATCATGCTCTAAAAGGCAAATTTACTGCTGTGTTTGCTCCTCTCTCTTTTATAGGTAAAATGACGAGTACGGACTTGGTGAGGTACGGCTTGGCTGATGTGGTTGAAAACCCAGGAATTATTACAGATATTGGTATGAAAGCTGTAAATGAAGTTTTTTCTTTCATCAAGTATCTGGTCATTTACAACTGCCCACATCTACATAACCCAAATAATTGGATCACAGGTATTGCACACCTTTGAAATCTTAGAGCTATGTTATGAATTTCTGTGCTAGTAACCCAGAATTGCTGTGCTCTAGTACTGCTTGTTCTAGTTCTTAGTAAGTACCGTAGATGATGCTTGGTTTGGGACCATGGTGATGCTGGGAACAGAGTGGAGATACAGAGGATGCTGCTCTCAAATCTGGAAAGGGTGTGATGAAACGGGAGTGAGGTGGGAATCCTTCAGGAAAGGCCTCTCTTGTGTTGCGCAGATCACTCGAGGTGGACCCGCCTGGTTGACCTCACCCTGGTGAGATGCCACGCCATAAAGTTGGATTCTTTCAGCCAGTTCATCGAGCTACTGCCAAGCTTGGAATTTATTTCTCTGGACCAGATGTTTCGAGAGCCTCCCAAGGTAAATTTCAGAGAATGGTTTTGATTTATCTTGTTGTCAGCTCGTTGGGATTGTGCTGTGCTCCAGCTGGTGTGCATTCTTCTAAAAGTTGTCATTAATTAAAGAGATTGGTGATAAATTACTTTGATTTGCAGTTGCTTTTAGCATAATATGCTGGGGAGAATAGTGCTGCTTCTGAATTTGGGAGCAGTGGCAAGGTGTGAACACGTGACCAGAAAATAAAACTCATTGATTCTGTCAAAGTCTTTGCTGATACTTCATTGTGCTGGTGCTTTTTATATTATTTTTTTCATGCTTAGGGATCTGTTTACAGTACTAAGAGGTTTTTATGCTTTTGTAGTGGGTGAAATGGGGGTGCTGTTCCCCTGTTGAAGTGTTTTCAAAGCTTAGGAATTTTATTTCTTTATCTTGTTCCCTCCCACACTGTAACACAAATCCTTGTTAAGCTGCTGTAATGCAATGAGCACTGCCTGTGTAAAAAACTGCTTTTTTGGGCATTAATTGTACCCTGAGGCTGCTGTGTTCTGGGAAGCCCATATAATGTGCAGTTTGTATTGATGTAATGATCCCACAGCAAATGGGACACTAGTTAATAAAGTAAAATTAAGTGCTTTGAGGAGTTCCCTTTCATTAGGAGTTTAACAGTGTACATTTTGTGGGTTGCTAACTTGAACATGGACATCTGCAATCAGGAAGGGGGACAGTTTCCGGGTTACTGTTGTGCTATCCCAGACAATTCCAACAGGGTGGTTTTCCTGTTGGCATTAAGGAATGGTGTTGAGATAACAAATCTGTGTTTTCAAACGTTTATAGATTTGCCCTTTGTCTCCAGGGTTGTGCTCGTGTGGGCCTAAGTGCAGGCACAGGAATTGGGGTCTCCTCTGCCCTGGTGAGCAATCAGAACTCGAACAATGACAATGACAACAACAACAACCACCAGAACAACAACAACAACCCAAACATCCACCACAACAACCACCAACACCCCAACGAGCAGAACGAGGAGAACGAACTGCGCCAGGAGGGCCAAGCTGAGGAGCAGCAGATTGCAGCTGAGGGTAATCCTTGGGCACCTTTTGGGGACCGGTTTGATCTGCATTCCCACTTCCATAGGCTCCTGGTGAGGATAGGAATATGCACTGAAAGCTTGTTAATCTTTCAGTTGGTGGTATGTAAGTTTAATCTTTTCTGAGGGCTGTCTCAGCCCAACTGTCACATCTGTGTCACATCTGTGTGATTAAAGCTGTCCCTGTGTGGTGTCTGACAGCTGTCACAGGCAGTGCTGGGTGTCACTACAGCCGTTGGCAATGGAGAGGCTCCGTGTGGCATCCTCTGGGGAAGTGCCAGGACTCCTCTGGCCAGAGCTGGGAGAACATTCCAGGGTTGGTGGTGTAGTTTTAGTATTTCCCAGTAAAGGCCTTTGGAGGGAATGAAAATGTAAATCCTGGTTATGCTGCTCACTGCAGGAGAACAAGGCTTTTGAGGAGGAGGGGAAAATCTGAGTGAACTAAACCCCAAAAGTTTGGCTGGGGTTTGGCTAAAGAGACACAGAACAAATCTGTGAGAGACTTCGTGCAAGCCAGACACAAGGGAATCAAGGCAGTTATTATTGATGATTTTGACTTTCTCTGGGTGCTTGAGAGCTCTGTTCACTCTGCTTACTATTCCTGACCTCATCCTCATCTTTCCAGCCCTGAATGAGATGGAGGAGGTGGCACAGGAAGAAGGGGAGGCTGCTGGGCAGGGCCAGAATGAGCTCCCAGCTCCCAGCCAGGCTGTTGTTCCCATGGAGGTGGATGAGGAGCAAGCAGGTAACTCTGGGCTTGGAAAGAAAGGACCTTTTGGTATCTTCTTCTTGAGGGGTTAAATTTTTCAGTGTAAAGTTTTTTTTCAGGTGGATTGTCTGGTGTGTTTGGAATAATGATGTTAGCCCAGCTTAGAAACACATTCTCTTTCATAGTCCAGAGTTTTCTTTGCCCATGCAAAATACCTTGATCTTAAAGCCTTGTTTTTGTGCTCAGTATAATAAAAGAGTCAGAAAGCCTGAATGAGCTTTTCAAGTTTCTCACTTGGTGTTCATGGCCTTACTTCTTTCACTATGGGTTCTTTTTTGCTTTTTTTTCAACAACTTGTTTCAGTGTTAATTTAATTTGTATCACTGGCACAAGCCAGTCTTGATTTCTTTTATAGCCACTATTTGCTGGACAATAGAATTTTCTACTGAACATCCCACCAACATGAAGTAATATCCATGTGTGCTGGATCTGTTCAGTTTTCCAGGGTTTAGGGGCATAATTGTCAATGTTCTGGCCAATATTTCTGTCTTTGTGTAGGGGTGTCAGGCACTGTTTATAATGTAGTTTACTCTCAAGCTACCTGCCATTTTCCCCTCATGTTTCTTGCCCTTTCTCTCACGTTTCCCGCCATTTTCCCCTCACGTTTCCCACCATTTTCCCCCTCACCTTTCCCACCCTTTTCCCCTCATCTTTCCCACTCTTTTCTCCTCATATAATGGGGGAAGAACCTTTAAGCTGTTTTGAAGCAGAGAAATATTACAGAAAAGCTGTGTTTTGTCATCCATTGTGACATTTCCCCTTCCAAACCAGAGTGCTTTAATGCTGATATGCAGTGTTTTGCTCTTTTCCTGTTTAGATTTTAATGAGGGAGCCACAGAATGGGTGGCTAAATTGAATCAAATAATTTCTTACAATTTTTTCAGCCCTTTAATCCATGCTTGACTTATTTTAATGTGAAATGTTGGTATTTTTCTCCTCCTCAGGACCAAGTGGAATTCAACCTGTTGTAAAAGCAACACCTATCACTATCCATGATTCAGACAGTGAGGATGAGGAGGAAAACATGGGAACTTCAAGAGCCTGCACCTCCAACAGCATTGCACAGAATTACTCAGATGGAGAAGAGAAAAGCAGAGATCCAGTGGAAACCAGAGAACCTTCAGGTGTGGAGCAGATGGGGTCCTGTTCAGCAGGATTTATTCTTGAGCTTCAGTCTTTCCATCTTGTTCAGGTTTATTTCTAGCTTAGTTTTGAGTCTAGGATAAAGATGTAAGGTCACGTTTTCAGCTCCACTCACAGATGTTGTATGGAAACAGAAATAGTGGTGCTGCACTGATCAGAAACCTGCAGCTCCTCTTTGGCATTTCCAAGTGGACAGAATTTATCATGGCTCTGAAGCCAAATTTGCAGCTGTGTTGTCAGGTGGAATACATACAGTGTTAAACCTTAATGAGTATTTAGCTAAGCAGTTCCCAGGACAATCTGGCATTGGGAAGGACTAGGAAATGTACTGGTCTATACTG
The DNA here is from genome assembly GCA_013400975.1 of Atrichornis clamosus. Taxonomy (NCBI): domain Eukaryota; kingdom Metazoa; phylum Chordata; class Aves; order Passeriformes; family Menuridae; genus Atrichornis; species Atrichornis clamosus. The sequence continues at coordinate 90,507 of WBMZ01012082.1, read as the reverse complement.
GTTTAGTTTCTGCAAAGCCTCAATGTATCAAAGCTGTAATGGTTCAAGTATCTTCCTGTTGTACCTGGCACACTCCCTACACATCAGTCTCTGTTGTTGAGTGCATTTCAACAAGACTGGTCATTCCAGCTTGGGAATCTGGAAAGTGCTGAGCCCACAGTGTGGATGCCAGTTCTGGTTTGAGGGGTGCAGTAATCTGTGTTTGGAGAGAATTTGCATCAACTTCTGTGGTGCCAATAACGGGGATTTAGGGCTTGGTTTAAGTGGAATTAGCTGAGAGGATTAAGACAGGAGACATTGAAGAGGAATTTTTTTGTGGAAAGGGTGGTCAGGCCTTGGCAGGGGTTGCCCAGGGAGGTTTGGAGTCCCCATCCCTGGAGGTGTCCAGGGAAGGCCTGGACGTGGCACTCAAAGCTCTCGGGGGGGGACAAGGTGGGGATGGGGCACAGCTTGGACTTGATTTTCTTGGAGGGCTTTTCCAACCTCCATGATTCTGGGATTAAGTTCCTGTTAGGATTTGTACTCTGCTCAGTGTGGCTTTTTATTCACTGTGAGCTAAGACTGCTGCTCTGTCCTGACAGCACACCCCAAACCCAGGAGGGGGAGCTGAGCATCGCTGCTGGAACGTGAACTTCAGTCCCGTCTCTGTTCCTGTTTAGTTCCTCAGATGTATTCCTCATATTTAAGAAAAGAGAAGCCTATTTAGATTAAATATTAGTAAAAATTCTTCCCTGTGAGGCTGGGGAGGCCCTGGCACAGGTTGCCCAGAGAAGCTGTGGCTGCCCCTGGATCCCTGGAAGTGTCCAAGGCCAGGTTGGATGGGGCCTGGAGCACCCTGGGATAGTGGGAGGTGTCCCTGCCCATGGCAGGGGCTGGAACGAGATGGGCTTTAAGGTCCCTTTTGACCCAAACCATTCCAAATTCCCTGATTCTGTTCTCAGTGTGCCTTCCGTATTCTTCTGTGTGAACAATGAGCCGCCGTGGGACACTGTGGTAGATTTGTGTGACAAACCCCATCACTACCAAAACAGCTGCAAGATCCAGCAACTGCTGCAGATACCAGTAATTCCCATAACGTAGCATGGTCCTGGGGAGTTTGTCATTGGTCCCTAGGCTGCCTTGTGTTCTCAGTAGTGTTCAGCAGATTAACACTCCCATTTATTTGAGGTTTTCTCATTGTTCTCCCTCCCTTTACTCCTGCAGTGAGCGGGAAAGGCAAGACTCCCCTCCGGAAGAGATGCAGCACCAGCCAAGGGGGCCAGGCCAAGCAGTTCCCCACGGAGGAGAGCAGCTGTGAGAAAGGCTGCCAGGTGACAAGTGAGCAGATCAAAGCAGACATGAAAGCAGCCAGTGACATGCCTGAAAGGAACAAAAGCAAGGATTCCTATGCCGGCTGCAGTAACGCTACGGGATCCACGGGAACATCCGGCTCCTGCAGTGCTGCTTCCCCCAGTCCTGACTGTGCCCAGCCAGCTCAGAGCCACTCTGCTGGCACCAGCCCAGCAGCTGGAGAGGAATCCAGGCAGTGTGTGTGCTCTCCTTGCAAAAGGGAAGGCTCCAGCGAGAGGGAGCCTGAGGAGAGCTCCGGTTGTTCCCGCTGTTCCTCCTACAAGGAAGCACAGCAGAGGACGAGTGGGGGGTGTGATGGGGAATGTCCCTCCACGAGTGGAGCCTGCAGGAACGGGCCAGACTTTGCACTTAGGACACTGCCAGACTGTGGGCCTGCAGGAGAGCCCGGGGATGACAGGACTAGTGGGAGTGCCTGTGGGGCTGCCAGCCAGGAGCAGAGCACGCAGCCACCGAGCTGGGAGCTGGAATACAAGGAGGAATATCCTCGGAGACCCCTCACCAGAGCCAGGAGCAGGCTGTCCCACGTCCCTCTGGTGTCAGAGCCAGGTATGACTTCCACACACAGAGTAATGGCTGAGTAAGTACAGCGCTGCTGTGAGACAGCTCTGAGCAACTGCAACACCCCCAGGGAGTTGTGACTTGAACCTGGAGTTTGTTAGTCAGGGATTTAAACCTGAGTGCTTTAGAGGGTCAGTGTTGATGGCACAGAAATGCCGTGACTAGGTAAAATCAGATTTCTCTGAGAGTGCCAGTGACTTTTTTCTCCGTGCAAGTCTTTCTCCATACATCCTAACCAGTATTTGCTTTACTCGTTCGAAAAGAAAATGCAATTTTTTTGCTAGCTCTGCCTGCCTTGTTTTCATTGAAACAAGACTCTCTCCCCCATTAAAATCCTCTCTTCAAAGACAGCAGCTACATTACATCTTAGCAAGAAGGCAAAGGTTAATAACTGGTATTTAATTGACCAATAAAAAAACTCCGTAATTAGAATTGAGCCCAGTTTCTGGATCTGCATTTTGGATTCTGCTTCCAAGTGATCAAAACTTGTTGAAAATTGTCCTTTTATTAAACAGCATCATGCTTCACATTATTATTGTGTTCATTTGACATAAAATAAAAATCCTGAGGGGCTAGAATGAAAGGAGAAACGTTGGGAGAAAGGGATAGATGTGAGAGGGGAACTTGCTGTTTCTTTCCAATATGTTTGGTTTCCAAAATAACCATCTTAGTCTGGCACAGCTGATACATCCAGGATTCTTTGCTGAGGATATCTGGCAAGTGAAATGAAACTGAAAGATGTGCTGGTTACAGGACTGTGTGTGTTGAAAGTGGGGAAAATTGATAACAAATTTATATTTTTGTTAACATGGAATGATTCAAACACTCTGTGTCCTGGTGTTTCTCCAGTTTATTTGATGCTCCCAAGTGTTAAGGAAACCTGAATCACTCAGGACGTTCTGTAGCTGGAGGCATCTCAGATTTGAAGAAAAGATGGTCTTGCTATTAAATTTAAAATGTCTCTTTTCTATCTTGCTCCATTGTGACTTGTAATTAATTGGGAATCTTTGTGCACATGCCATATATTTTAATAAAGTCAAAGAAAGCTTAGTTTTAGTAAAATAGTTTCTCATTTTGATCTGTTAGTCACACAAAATTAATTCTAGGACTTTTTTTTCTCTCACTGTTGGAGGTAATGCTGGTGGTCATTTCTTTTCAAAGACTCATCTGTTAAATCAAGCAGGACCTTGAGGTCACTGGTGCAGCTTGGGAACATCAAAGTATTTTATACCTGAGCATCCTTTGCAATATGAGGAAAATCTTAGTGACAGTGACAAAGAACAGACTTTCGTAGTTTGAGATTATTTCTACTATTTAAACATTAAAGTTATTTTGGTTTGTGTATTTGACAAGGATGTTCTGTTTCCTGCAGAGAATCAAATCTCACCACGAATCTTCTGGTTTTTTGGCTCCACATCTGTCTGTGGTGTTGAACCGTAGGTTCAGCATTCCTGGGTTTTCACCTATAAAATTATTTAGTGGGAATAATTCTGAGCACAAACCTGAAAGTGGGGTTGGAGGAAGTTGTTTCCAAGGCAGCCAGGTGTGTAGGAATGTTCTGGTGGGCTGTTCTCAGCTAGGGAATGTTATCCTGGAGTGGAGCAGAGGCAGATTTTGCCATGTTTTTGTTTCCAGAAGTAGCCAAGCCAAAGCCCCGGCAGACCACCAAGAGGAAAAGGACAGCTGACAAATCCACCAGCACCAGTGACCCCGTGATTGAGGATGATCATGTTCAAGTAAGGCCTTTTCCTTCACTTGCTGCAGCTTTATCACCACAAATACCTGTTGTGAACTGCATCTGGATTACATTGATTAATATCCACTTAATCTCCTTCTGTATCTTTTGAAATTCAGTTTGGTTTTTGTTTTTACCCTGTTATACAGTTTTTAAGTTTTGGGGGTTTTTTTTTGTTTTTCACCAGGTACTGACTTTGAAATCCAAAAACCTCGTAGGAATCACGTTGACCAATTGTGGGATAACAGATTTGGTGCTGAAAGACTGCCCCAAAATGATGTTCATCCATGGTATGTGCTTCATGTCGTGTGTTCCTCCTCCCTCTGGCATCATTAGAAATTCCTGAAAGAATTCCAAGTCAGGCCACTGCTTGTTTTGTATTCAGCTGCACTGCTCCTTGTCAGGCTGATGCTTAGAACCCCAAATATTGCTGCTTCTCAGTTGGAATGTCTCTTATAACAGGTTTAATAAAGATTAATATCTGAAAACCAACAGATGAAATTGTCTGACAATTAGGAAGATGAGATGTTTATTGGAGAGTGATAATAGACTAATTGGAAGTTGATGAAATGAGTTTCAGAGTGCCTTGTTTTTTCTCTCCTTTCTTCATGCTTCCATGGATTTTTGAGCTGATAGGATGATCCTTTTCCTCCTTGACATGATAAAAATCTGTTTCCAATGATGGCACTCAACGTTCATTAGTTTCACGTGCCAGGGTGTGACTGCTCCTGTATTGAAGCACTGGCTCATTTATTTTTTCCTGCAACATCAAAATTAAGATTTGGGGTTCTGACATAAAATCCATCTGCTTAGCAGAGAATAAAGGACTTATTTCTTCATTCCCGAATACTTAGAACACACATTGATTTTGAAGTAAATTTTGATTGCATGAGCAGTGTTGCTAGAAAGGAAATAACTTTATTTTCCATTGTGTGGCTTCACAAGCCTCTGTGTTTGATCTGATTTTTGAAGTCGGTGGGTTTTCAGTTGTGGCAGCCCGCAGACCATTTCAGGAGGCTTTGTGAGAGGAAACAAAGGGAGGAAAAGGTTATTGTGAGATGAAATTGGACATGGCCTTTTAAAAGAACACTTCTGGCAAGGTCACAACTGAAAAGTTTGATCATAACACGGAAAAAATGAACAGCCGGGCTATACCCGATACACTTAAATTGACATCAGTGATTTCTTGGTACTTTTATTGCTTGTTTGCCTTCTTTGGAATTTACCAGCCTTGAAAATCCCTGACAGAGGCTCCTGAGGTCTTTTCCTTCCTTTCAGTAATATTGTTTGCTCTGTTGTAGCTACCAGGTGCCGGGTACTGAAACACTTGAAAGTGGAGAATGCCCCCGTGGTGAATCGCTTTGACTACGCCCAGTGCAAGAAGCTGAACATGGATCAGGTCCTGGATCAGATTCTCAGGATGCCCCCAGAAAGAAACAGGATCATTTACCTTCGTCCCATGCAGCAGGTACATAGCCAGCCTGGATTTCACCGGGAACACACCTGGAATTCTGCCTGTGGGGTTTGCAGTTGAGGCAAGAAAGGGAAATATTACAACAACACAACTCTGAGAAATTTGGTGTTAAAAGCCCATCAAAGCTTTTATTGCAGAACCTGCACTTGGATAATGCTGAATTTTAAGACTTCATCTGTCTCTAGTATTCATTGCATTAGAAAATCCTAAAATAAAATAGCCTGATGCATTGAATTAATTTCAAAGTGAGTAACTCAAAGGAACTGTAGGGTGTTCCTAAGCTTGTAGCTGTGTGTGAGCAGAGCATGACACAGGCACAGGCATCAGAAATCCTGAATGTCCTGTTAGATTTAGGAGCAGCAGGGTTTGGGATACTGAAGGCAGCATCTCCTCCTGATGCTCAACAGTGCTGCAAGACACTGCTGGTCCTGGGGGCCTCCCCTTCCTCCCCGGGCTGTGTAGGAGCTGTAGGCAGTGACATTTGGGGAGTTAAGTCATTTGATAAGGATTTATGAGGGCCTGAGTTAAGATCTGGAAGGTTGGGATTGTTTCACTTTATCCCTCTGTATTGCCCTGCTCCTCTCCTGCTTTTCCTGGCTTGATTTGTCAATTCTCTGGGAGGATTCCCTCCCCTAGAGGGAAGGCTGAGTGGACATAAAATCCATAACATCAGCTTTGCTTTGAAACCAGATCTCAGAGGACAGTGGTGAAGTATTAGGAACAAAAACCTAAACCACCAACCCCCTCTCCCTAAGCCAAGTTCTGAGGAGTGAATGCAGTTTAGACCATTCTGTGATTCTATGGAGTTTATTTATGTAGGAGTTGTGAAACATCAGAAAATAGACATTTCCCATCAAATTCCACTGCTTCAGGAGATGAACTGGCAAAGCTGCACTAGGGAAGTTTACTCCACTCAGTCCTGCATTTAATTATTTTTGTTGTTAAAAATTCCCTTTCACTGGCCACGTTTCCCTGGAATTTGGGGCATTTGCTCGATGTCTGCCTGCTCTTGACTCTGCCATCACATCTCTTTGTTTCTGCTGGCCTCAAGCCCTTGTTCCCTGCTTTTCCCAGGTTGACACGTTGACTCTGGAGCAGAAGATCTTCAGTGGCCCCTACCCCTACCACATCTGCATCATCCACGAGTTCAGTAACCCTCCCAATGTCCGGAACAAGGTGCGTGTGCGGAGCTGGATGGACACCATAGCCAACATCAACCAGTGAGTATTGGAGCATCCCCCAGGGAATATTTCAGCACCAGCCAGGGAGTCTTGGCCCTCCAGGGACGCTGCCAAGGTATCCATTGCTGCTGGATCAGCTGCAGCTTCACACTTGCTCTGTTCTGTCACCCAAATTAAAAAAAAAAAATTCTTTTGGTTACTACCAAAGATTGAATTTTGGATGGGGCAATGTAGAATTTCAGGGTGAAGATGCATTTGATTTAAAACACAGACTACAAACCCACCCAAATGGAAAATCCTATACATTCTCCAGCAGTAATCACAGAATTCATCACATCCTTCCAGCAATCATGCAGTTGTACACTGGAGTAGTTGGGATGGCTGAGAAATGCCTTCAAAGCTGAAAACAATTGCTTTTAAAAAAGAGTGATTTGCTCCAAGAAGTAGTGTTAGTTTCTGTGGGAGATGATGGTCAATCAGTATCAGCTCCTTAAATCCCCAGCAGCAGGGAATTGTGTCCAGTGGCTCTTGTCCAGCTGTTTTAGACCTGTCCCTGTTGGCTGTGGTTCCTTCCAAAGGGAAGGCGTTGATCCTGAGCTGCTGTGAGGGACTTGGGGGAGTTTTCCTCTGGATTCAGACTCATTAAAGGAAAGGTTGTGTAATAGGATTTCCCATTTGGATTTTCTCCCTCGCACCCTCCCATGTCCTGGCTGTAACCTCTCCCTCCTTCCCTCCAGAGAGCTGATTAAATACGAGTTCTTCCCTGAGGCCACCCGGACTGAGGAGGACCTGAAGAAATACCCCAAGTACCCCTGGGGCCGGGACATTTACACCCTGGAAGGTGAGTGAGTGTGGAGAGCTCTGAGCTCCTGGGCAGGCTCTTGCTGGGAGCAGCAGCTTTGCTTCGTTACAAGACACGTGGAGAACGTTCCCTGTGGGAAAAGTGGAGGAATTCTGGCACAGTGGGAATAAAGTGAGAGGTGCTTTGTGTGTGAGTGGCCAGTGTGCGATGACCCAGGTGACTGGAGAGTGCTGATGCTGCAGGAGTGGTGTTGTCCTCTCTGGATCCTCATCCTGTCCTCTCCCAGGCATTGTGGATGGTGCTCCCTACTCCATGATCACTGACTTCCCCTGGCTGAGGTCCCTGAGGACAGCAGAGCCCAACAGCTACGCCAGATACGACTTTGAGGATGATGAGAGAAGTGAGTGACCTGCTTGGGTGTCTTCCAGGCCTGGTGCTTGTCCCAGCCTGGCACTGCATTCCTTTGCTTTTCAGTTTTCTGGTTCTTAGGCTGCTTTTGGTGGTTGGATGAGGAGTCCAGCAGAGGAGAGGGCCACAATTCTCCAGCTGGGGCCCCCTAATTCTGACTAAATCAGAGCCAATCTGCTGCTTGGCCTGAAAGTGTGGTGGGTTTGGCACCTCCGGGTGCATTTAAAACACACACAAAACTAATGCTGAGATGTGCAGTCCCAGAAATTCATGTGTGTGGAGTTCCCTGCCATCACTGCTGCCTCTGCCTTTGCTCCATGAGAGGTTGTTAAGGTGGGCTGGAAAGTGAGGAGAAGACTCACAGAAACTTGGGATAAAAGAGGAAAAAACTGGATCTGAAAACTCTGAAACGGAGATGATGTGGGTTAGTGTTTATTATAGATATGGCTCTTTCTATTTAGGAGCTTATCTGCTAAAATATGATGTAGGCAGTGCCTAGGGCTCAATTAAAAACCCTGCTTGGGAGCAGAGAAAAATATGTTCTACTGCTTAATTAGGAACATCTTGGAATCTCCTTCGTTAGAGGTTTAATTGACGTTGGTTTGGATTTTCTTACCCAGCTCCAGTTCAAGGGCATGGATCTCAAGAGGAGGAGGTTTTTTTGTTTGGTTGGTTGGTTTTGGTTTTTTGGGTTTTTTTTGCTATGCCTTTCCCTGGTTTTATTTTGTAGTTATTTTAAAAAATTTTATTTTAGACGGATTTAATTTAATTTTAGACTGATTTAATTTAATTTTTTTTCAGACAGACTTAATGCTTGTAGGCTGAATGACCCAAAAATTGATATGTCTTTGATTTTAAAAGGTTGTGATGTTAAAAGAGTCGTGATGTTAAATCCATACAAAATAAGGAGAACGGTGCTGCTCTGTCCTTAATTGCTCTTGTTAACAAAACATTTATACAATGGATGACCTGGGATTATGTCAGGGAGGCCTCAGGGAAAGGATTGGTGGTGCTCTGGGCATCCCCTCCCTCCCAGACACAGGGATGGGAGCCATGGAGAGCTCGAGGGAAGGCAGGGGGAGAACATTCCCGAAGCTTGGCCGGCGCAGGGAGGACCCTTCCCTTGGCCTTGTCTGGCAGCTCTGAGTGCAGACCGCTGCGTCTGGCGGACGTTTTGGGGAGAACCATCCCAGTTTCCCTTGTTGTGCCCCCCCAGCAACCATCTACGCCCCGAGGAGGAAGGGGCAGCTCTCGGCTGACATCTGCATGGAGACCATCGGCGAGGAGATCTCGGAGCTGCGGCAGGTCAGGAAGGGGGTGTTCCAGAGGGTCGTGGCCATCTTCATCCACTACTGCGACGTCAACGGGGAGCCCGTGGAGGATGACTACATCTGAGGGGTGCCCCCGGCCTGCCCTCCCTTCCCACTGGCACTGCTGGCCAAGAAAGCAGGATCTTCTCCAGATGCGAAGCATTTCCCGGGAGCGCGCCCTCGGCTCTCCCGGTGGGCGGGATGATGTAGTTAAATGTATAATGGAAAGTAAAAAATTGTATACTAAGAGTTGTACATAGAGGAGACAAAAGAGAAAAACTTCCTAATACTGAGACTTTATTTCATATGTTTATACAATTTAATTTAAGTTCCATTTTAATGAAGGCCAATAATTAGGAACAGGGAAGAATATTTCAACTTTTCAGCCCATGAAATTCATAGCAGTATTTTTTTTTTTTTCCTTATAAACAAAAATTCCATTTGCTGTGTTCAAAAGAGTCATCAGAGTCTCTTTTAATCTGTGCCTTTTTCTTGAGCATTTAAGAGTCCAGTCTGAGTAAACCTGTTGAGCACAATCTTTGTGTCTTGTGTGCGTTTTTGGAAGGGTCAGAATATTCTCCAGCTCTTGCAAAGAAGGCCAGAAGCAGGGAAAAAAAATGTAGAGAAGTTGGTGATCTGTGGTAGTTTCTAGAGGTATCAAAAGCATTTTTTGGGGGAAAGGCAAACCCCCATTTTAGCACCTTGGAAACAGAATGTCCTAAAGCATTTTGTACTGTTAGATTTCATTTTAATGGTGTGTTTGACTCTGTACTATGAAAATCAAGTTGCAAATTGTTGGTTCCACTCTCTTTAACATAAAGCTGCCCGTTCTGGCTGGCTGGAAGCTGAGTTTTCCCTTTAGGCAGGCAGAAAAGGGGATGTTTAATTGCTGGTGGCTGTGTCAGCACAGGGCCCACCTGCCACAACCAGGGAGCTTTGGGGCTGGGTTGTGCTCACTCCTGAATGCACATTTTCCATATGGTCAGTAAAAACTGCTGCTATTTGCCCCAAAATACGTGTGTGTGTTGTGTCTTGAAAATGCTCTGGGTGCCGCAGTCCCCACGGGTGAGATCTGGGGGGGATTTGCTGCCAGTGCAGGTGGAAAATGCACATGATGGGTTTGCACTACCTGGCCTGGGTGCTCTTAGCAGTGTCCCCAGGGCTGGGAGACCTTGGAGAGGCCAATTCCCAGCTCTGGAAGTGGCTGCTTGAATTCCCAGCTCTGGCCTGATCTCTCATCCGTTCTTGTTTCGAGTTAGAGTTACCAGCCTAAAAAATGACACTTCCTGTGGTAAAATCTGTACAGTTGAGACCATTTTACACCATTTTGCACATCTTCATGATTGTGATTCTCTAACTTTGGTGTCAATGTGATTAATGGGGATTTCTCTCGTGTTCAGCTCTGTAGAATTGAGGTTAAAGCTGCTCCGCACACAAACCCAGGGTTGGTTTTCTCTGCTTCTGCCCCTCAGTGGGAATTCTTGGGATAACGTGGAACTGGGAATATCTGGGAGAAGAGGAAGAGAATGGGAGCAGCAGGAGGTTTGGTACAGCAGCATTTCCTCAGCCCTGCTCTCCCTGGAGGTGGAGCACTAAATACCAGAGAATGATGGGAATGTTGTTAAATTTGCTTTAATGCAGGAGCACAGTCAATGGTTTATTATAACTCTTACATTTAACCACAGATAATATATTCAATGATATTCAGACAAAACATAATTGTGACCCTTTCTAGAAGTGTTTCAAGTCGTCTGAGTCATGGATTCAGTCATATTTACCATTTTAGCACTGGAAAATGTGACTGAGATCGGAGAGGATTGCAGCAGATCTCCATCTGGTATCCCTTCACTTCAGCCTTCCGAAAGTGTTTACACAAATAATGTGTTTGTTTATATCCAGTATTTCTGGAAGCAGTTGAACCTTGCAGTGGTTTTAACCTCTGAAATGTTACACCCTTTTTCCACCAGTGAATTCCAGCTGTCCATCTCCTGGGAGCTCGGGGTGATGGAGGAGCTGGGATCTGGCCAGGGATTTGTCTGAGCTTCCCCAGCTCTCCATTCTGTTGCTGTTTTGGGCACTCTTATGCAATTCCCACGGCAAGGGAGGGTTTCCCTGCCTCTGCCCAGTTGTTAAACTTCCCTTGGAGCATCCCAGAGGATGTGCCAGGCTTCTCCCAGCTCTCCCTGGGTGTGTGGCAGGAGGAGCAGGGTGCTGTCCCTGCCTGAGGTGGCTGATCCTGCTCTGCCCCTCCTTCTACAAGACAGGAAATTCCAGCTGGGCCTTCCAGCTCTGCTTGGGGACAAACAGATCCATTTCCAGATCCCACTTAAACAGGGATGTTTGCATCTGGATATCAGAGGAAGCTGCTGGAGTTCCAAGGCAGCTTGGCAAATATTTAACCTGATAGGTGAGAAAAATGACAAAATCCTGCTTCCTTCCTGGCCTTGGGGCAAGCATCCACCAGGAATTTCTTCCCTCTGCCTCAACAACCCCGGGTAAGTTAAATCTCTGTTGGATTGAAGTGCCTCCAGGGCAGGTGCCCCAGGCAGAGGGGTCTCCTCCTGCAGCCACTGGAGCGAAAGGAACATTTCCAGGGTCCAGTTCAGCAGGGAAAAGGCAGATTCCACTAATTGGGAAGGGAGTGTGGGATGACTTGGGGCACTTTTTCCACAGCTCCTCCTGGAAGAGGATGCGGAGATCCCAGCTGTGAGATGCTCCAGTGCCTGGGAAATGTCATCTAAATAGTCCAGAAGGCAAACAGAGAAAGGCCAGAGTGTGTCTGGGCACAAAGCCTTGTGTTCCCTCTGCTGGTTGCTGCTTTTCCCTCTGGTTTAGGAGGAAGGGAAAATCAGTGTTTGGGTGTCAAAAAGGAAAGGATTTCCAAGGTGTTTTCACTGGAGGAAAAGCTGTAAGGAGTTGGTGGTGGAGACAGGAATGCTCTCTCTCCAAGCTGTTCAGGGTGTGAGGAGCAGCTGCAGCCTCCCCCTTGCCCAGGATTTCCACTTCAAGCTCCCAGTTAAAGAATTCCAACTTAATCCCTTGTCAGGGGGATGACAGGGAGATCATGGCCACGTGACAACAGCACAGCCTAAACCAGTGCCCATCAGCTGGAGTTCCCTTTAGCTCCTTAGCAGCGGGTGCTGAGAGGAGACAAACTGGCTTTTTGTTCAGGAAGATTCAAGCTACACCAACATGGAAAGAACTACAAGCTTTTGGATGTTTTTTGTGAGTTCATGTTAGAGGAAACCAGCAGATTTCTTGCCTTTTGGCCTGAAGTGCTCAGAGATGGCTCAGGAGCTCAGATGTGGAGAAAAACGGGATCCTAAACCGTGGAAGGGTCTGCAGCTGACAGGGACAGGGTGAAAATGCTGTCCTTGGCTCCAGCATCCACCGAGTGGGGTGAGGAGAGCTGGGCATGACTCAGAGTCTGCCGCGTGTGGGCTGCTGCCAGAAACCTGGGCTGGAGCTGTTCCCTGCTTCTCATCTGTGCTGGGAAGGAGATGGGCACGATCTGGGCCCCACGGGTTGGTTCTGAGCTCGTTGTTAAGTCAGGCTGACACCAAGAAGTGCCTTAAATACCTTTAGGTTCTTCCTCATCCTGTCTGGGCAGAGCCATTGGGGAGAGTGTTCCATCCTGAATCCGCATCCTTGGCCGAGGTGATCTTTGGGCTGAGGAGGTCTGTTAGTGATCCCTAAACTGAGAGGTATTTTGAGATGCAAAAATAGCGTTTCTGTACAGTTAAATCACTGCTACTGATGGTTCACAGAGCTCCTTTTAGGGGGCAGAAGGAGCAGCAGAGGTAAAATCAGAGGCAAGGTGAGCATCATTTAACTCTGACTCGTGCAGGTTGTCAGTGCTTCCCTGACACATTCCCAATGTCCCTGCCCCCTGAGTGTCCTTTGTTAGAAGAGATTCCTGCAGGAGCAGTGCCAAGAGTCACTCACTGGAGCAAGGGGCTCCTACTGCAAGGTGACCCTAAGGATGGTTTTCATTGCTCCGTGGGTCCCTTTGGAGGGCACTGATGCCATGGGCAGCTCCACAGGGATCCTCAGCCTGGGAATCCTCCAGCTAAAGGCCCGGACAAGGTGGGGGCTCCTGCACGGCCAATAAATCATAACAGGGCATTAATTAAGTTTAATAGGACACAAGTGCTGTGAGCAGGAGCAGAGGGACAGCCAGGCCCAGGGCAGGGATTGGCCCCTGTGCTGGCCCTGCTGAGGGACCTCCAGGGCTGTGTCCAGTTCTGAGCTCCTCACGCTGGGAGACCCTGAGGGGCTGGAGCGTGTCCAGGGAGGGGAATGGAGCTGGGAAGGGGCTGGAGCAGCAGGAGCAGCTGAGGGAGCTGGGGAAGGGGCTCAGCCTGGAGCAGAGGAGGCTCAGGGGGGCCCTTCTGGCTCTGCACAAGTCCCTGACAGGAGGGGGCAGCCAGGGGGGGATTGGGGATCTGCTCCCAGGGAACAGGGACAGGAGGAGAGGGAACGGCCTCAGGCTGTGCCAGGGGAGGGGCAGGTTGGACACCAGCAGGAATTTCTCCATGGAAAGGGTGGTCAGGCCTTGGCAGGGGCTGCCCAGGGAGGTGGTGGAAAAAGCTTTAATTTCTTATTGTGCATCAGACCCTGTGATAGGAGCAGGTCCTGCTGTACAGTCCTGAACTAAAGAAAAGGATTTGGGGAACTGACTGAAAGCATTTTGTTAATTCTGAGAGAATTCTGTTCTGCTGAGAGAATTCCTCCTTTTTTTTTTTCTTGCCATTGCCCTCTCCAAGACTAAAACCTGCAGATCCCTTCAGTGCTGAAAGGACTGAAGGAAAACTGTGGAAGGGACAATTCCCCTAAGGATTCCTCTGTTCCTGAGTGTGACCTGCTCATCCTCCTGGGCTGCAGCCACCTCTCCACACCTCTCCCTGAGCATCTCAGCTGTGCCTGCCTCCAGCTCTGACATTTACAGAGCCTGTGCCATCCTCTCATTGCTTCCCAGCCCTCCAGCCAGCCTTAAACACCAATTAATTAAAGTGTGAGGCCTCTCCTGCCCCCTCCCTGCAGCTCCTGGTGGGTGAGCTCTGCTTCCCACTGGTGCCTTGGTGATTGTGACTCGGAGCTGAGCTTTGCAGGGACTGGGGCTGAGTAAACTCAGCAGGAGAGACCTGGGAAGCTTCTCCGTGGGCAGGATGGCTCATCCCAAGGGAATGTGCACCCTGGCACTGCCCAGGGCCCGCTGGCACAAGGATTTAGTGCTGGGCTACGTTTGGGAGTGAGCAGCTCTGCTCCCCTTTCAGCACAGATCACCTCAGTGCCCCTTTGGGTTTGCTCGTCTGGGCTCATGCAGAGATCTCAGGAATGCTCCTGGAGCCCAGGAAAACACAGAAAGATGGGAATTCAAGTGTGTTGACTGCTCAGCCTCCTGAGGAGAGCCCAGCCAGCCAATCTCTCATGGGCCCTGCTCTGCCAGGACAGCACCTCTGGTGAGAAGAAGTGTCAGCAATCCAAGAAAACAGCTCCAGCAGGCCCCAGGCTGAGCAATTCCGAGGCTTTGCTGCATTTCAAAACACCTGAAGTGTTCCCAGTCCACGAAGGGCTGGTGTGGTCATTGGCTGATGAGAACAGGCCGATTTCTGTGAAGAAAGCAATAAATGGTTATTGGAGTGAATCTGTGAGTGATGGCAGGAAAGGGATGGAGAGGAAGGAAGAAAGAAGATTCCTTTTTCAGTCAAATTCCCTGGGAAATGCAGGGAAAGGGAGCTGCACAAACTGAGGACTGAGTTCCCACGTGGAAATGTCTGAGTGTGGTGCCCAGGGCAGGTGTGAGAGGTGAGGGGGCACAGCTCAGGTCAGGGGGGACAGAGGGGGCTCAGCAACATCCAGTGGGGACAGAGAGAGCCAGAGCAGGCTTGGGGCAGCAGGAGAAACATTGGGAACTTGTGTTGCCATCCAAGAGCTCCTATATGCACAGAATCCCAGAATCATTTGGATTGGAAGAGATCTCCAAGATCATCCTGTGCCCCATCCCCACCCTGTCCCCAGCCCAGAGCTCTGAGTGCCACGTCCAGGAATTCCTGGGACACCTCCAGGGATGGGGACTCCAAACCTCCCTGGGCAGCCCCTGCCAAGGCCTGATCAACCCTTTAAACCATGGAGAAATTCCTGCTGGTGTCCAACCTGCCCCTCCCCTGGCACAGCCTGAGGCCGTTCCCTCTCCTCCTGTCCCTGTGCCCTGGGAGCAGAGCCCGATCCCTCCTGTCAGGGAGTTGTTGGAAAAAGCAAAGAGGGGCAGATTCCCTCTCCCTGTTACAGCTCCTGGAGTCTCTTGTGAGGCAGCTGGGAAGTGTAACTCGGCCACATCCCGTGTTTTCAGGGGGAACAGCAC
Source organism: Atrichornis clamosus (assembly GCA_013400975.1). NCBI lineage: Eukaryota > Metazoa > Chordata > Aves > Passeriformes > Menuridae > Atrichornis > Atrichornis clamosus. Next base: position 75,325 of record WBMZ01012082.1, on the reverse strand, counting down.
CAGAAATGAGCCTGAGCTGGAGTTCACTGCCATGTCCAGAGAAGAGTCTTTATTTTTAGGAACAGCCAATGCACCACACATCACTCAGCACAGGCACAGACTGGCACCACCAGCCAAGATGGTCGGGGGGAAGCTGAACTTGGAGGCTCCAGGAGCAGCCACCTTTAGCAAAGGAAATCCAGAGTGGGTCCTTTCCATGAGACACCTTCTTGTCCAGGGAAAGCCTGCCATTACTGATGGCACAGTGGCAGTCGCTGGCTCCCAGAAGCACTGCTGGGATGATTGACTCATCGAGCAGGAGCTGCCTGGTGGTTTGCAACAGGTTTGCTGAGCCCAAGGAGCAATTAACTGGAGGGGACACGGGACATGGACCTTTCATGGTTGGAATTTCATCCCATTGGAATGGGAGCCTTTTTCCCAGTCAGAGCTGTTGACCATTTTGGCTGGGGAGCCACCGCTCCCGTTGGCAGAGCCTTGGGAATGTTGCCCGTGGGGGAATTGCTGTGTTGAGGAGTTCATTTCAAATGAAGATCTTTAACCAATGCACATAAAAATAAAGGAGAAAACAACACCTGAAGGAGATCAGCAGAACCACAGAACGCCCTCACTGCGGCCTCCCCGTGCTGCTGGTTCCACATCGCCCCAGGAAATGTCACACCAATATTTTGGGACAGAGAAAAGCTTTTTTAAAGGATTTTTAAAAGAAATTTGACACTTGAGGGAAAACCAAGACAAGCTGTTCTGCAGCCTCGTGTGCCCAAATCCCAACCAAACCCCTGTGGGCACTTCCAGAGAGGCTGAGGATCACAGCACTGGAGCAGCCCTGGATGGATTTTTTCCCAAACTTTCAATAATGGCCTTTTTTTTTTCCCCACTCACTGCTCTGTTCTGGTGTCAGCAGTAGAGTTGGATGAGTTCTCTTGGAAATAAAACCCTGTAAATACAGGTCACTGCCAAACAGGTCCTAATGCTGAACCACGAGCACCTTCCACCACAAACCCCAATAATTTGTGTCTTTCCAACTGCCAGGAATTTTCTGCGTTGGGAATGAGGGCTGTTCCCGCCCAGTGTCCTCTTGAATCCTAAAGGAAAATTATGTGAAGCTTTATCAGTGACTTGGATGTGGAAGAAGGATTTAAAGAAGTCAGAAGCCACTTGTTCATATCATGCACAATCTTTCTCCTACTGAGCAACATTTTTGTTTGTTCCAAGCAGGATTTGTCTGTTTACAGTAAATACCTGTCACATAGCAACAGAAATATTACTAAATAATAATAATACATAGAATGTTAAGCTCCTTGCTCTAGAAGCTTTTAATGAAAAAACCACATGTTCCTGATAAAAAATAATAATAAATAATGTCAGCTTTTCTTTTTACATTAAAAATATCTGTACAGGATTACACAATGTAACAAAGTACAATTTTATTTTCTAGGCTCAGGGTGGCATCTCCGGGCTAGATCTTCATCTAAAAGGGTTGAGGCTCGTGGACTTGGTCCTGCATGAAAATCCTTTTCCCAAAGCTGTGGAGTCCAGAGCCTGGCCCACCCCTTCCATGCAAAGGGGGAAGCAGCTCACGAGGAACATGGCAACATCCACATGCAGGAAGCAGCTGAGGATGAGATCTTTGCAGGCAGATGTGCAGCTGGGGAGACTGGAAAGGCTTGCAAAATTCTTGCCTCGACTGGAAGAGACCAGAAACAAATGGAAAAATAAAGGTGGCAAATGTAAGTGGGAGTGGCTCTTCCCGGTGCAGCTAGAAAAGGGTTTGGATGGTGCATTTCCCAGATGGCACTTAGTGATCCCTTGCACGCTGACTCTGTCCCCTGGCCAACCCTTCTGCTGGGCCAGAACGCCCAAAGTCTGCTCAGAGGAGGATGAGGGCACCACTGGCAGCTCCCCTGGGCTCCAGGGCCACATCCCATCCCTTGGGAATGGCAGCACTGGAGCGGGGCCCTGGCAGAGCCGGGATGTCCCTGCAGGTCCCACGCCACATCCCGGGAACCTCCCAGCAGCGGCCTTGGCCAGGAAACACGAGAGGAGCTTTCACCGAGCTCTGCAGGGCTGGGGGGACCAGCAGCTCGGGCTGTGCTCCCACCAGAGGGCATCCAACATTTCCTCTCGTTTTCCTGGAGAAAACTTGGAGCTGTCTCTCCCCTGCCAGTGTCCGGTCTCCGGGCAGGACCTGGCTCCTCCTGCTGGGCTTCAGCCAGGCCTGGTGGTCTCCCGGAGGGCAGGACAGGGGGATGGCTGAGGCCATCCTGGCCCAGAGGGCAGCTGGGCAGGAGCAGCAGGAGTCCCTGCAGGGGCTGCTTTGGGCCTGCTTTGTGCCACTCCCTCTGCAGCAGGGCTCTGGCTCGGCCGTGGGCCGGCTGCTCCCGCAGGGACAGCCGTGCTGGACATCCCCCTGCTCCCACCCAGCTCCCGCGGCTGGACATCCACGGGAATTCAGTGCTGGAGGCACCGTGACAATGCAGATGGATGAGTTCTCCACAAGCCCTGCTGTCTGTGAATCCTTGGGATATCCTAAAAGGCTTCTGTTCTTCCAGCTGGACTGTTCCTCCTCTGGGACCAGGACTAGAAACAGGACTCCTGGGATTCAGGGTCGTTGTGGATGGGAAGCTTCTCTTGTTCCTGATGGTGCCCATTGTGTAGAACAGTGTACCTGGGAGGGGGGAAGCACAAGGATTTGTTAGGGCCAGCTCAAATCACAAACTTCTGGAAAATAAGATCTTAAAACCCCTCAAAGCACATTTCAGACAGTGCACCTCCCAGATACCCAGAGCCCACACGAAGAAGTGCAAATCCCTGCTTGGCTCCGTGACAGGAAACCAAATCTTCGGTTTGGAGCAGTCGAGGCAATCCCTGAAAACCAAGAAGCTGTTGGGTTCCAGGTGTGTGAGGTGAGCTGGGCACGAGAGGAGTCCAGACCAAAGAAAATCTGATCCCCTGGGGGTGCTCTGAGCTGGGGGCACTTCCCTGAATGTCTCCAGTGCTTTTAGGGAATCACTTGAGACAGGCTTGGGAAGTGGATCCTGCTTAAGATGACACCAAGATCAACAGAGAAAGTCATCATTAGTGTAGTGCCAGTTCCAGTTTGTCTCATCCAAGCAGTGCTGTGCAGGTGTTGTGTCCTCTGGAGGTGCCATGACCTTCCTGATGTTTTTGCAGGCTTTGGAAAACCAGAATTCTGTGGTAAGAATTCCACATTATCTCCCAGCCCATCTCCTCAGCTCATCCCCACTCCTTTCTGAGCAGGAATTTTGTTTACTTTGCTGATAATATGCATTTACCCTCACTGGTGTCAATGCTTTGTAGGACTGAGCACACGTGAGGTGATGGCTAAACTGGAATCCAACTGGTTTAGCCCATTTTTCTGGAATTCACTCTAATCATTCTTGCTCTCAGCCCCTCTGAAGGGCACTGACCAACCCAGGTATCTTCCCTTGGCCGTCCATGGAATTTCCACTAAAGCTGAACCAAAAAAATCCTCTGAGCAGGTCCAGAAGAAGAAAGATGCAAAAATAACTGTAAAAACATATTTTTCTCTAGTTCAAATGCACACCAGGGAAAACAGGTCTCTGTTGAGACTTTTCTCCCCAGTGTTGAGAGGTGTAGATATTATTTCTCTCAGTAGCAAACATCCAAGACATACCTGAAATAGCTGCATCACAATAAAGATTCAAAAGAAAAAAAAGCTTAAGAAAATAGAAGAATATATCAGTTCTGTTGTTAGCAGAGTGAAGGACCGCCAGCCTCAGGATTTGTTTGAATAATCATTAAAAAAAGGGCCAGGAACTTTGTCTAAATATTCAAAAACTGATACTGTGACATCAGTTTACTTGGTGTCACTACTCCGGATGCACCTCTTCCTCAGTCACTGAGTTTCCTTGGGATTTAGGCTCCTACTTGAGGTGCTTGCAATGCCACTGAAATGTCTGAAGCAGATGCTGTGAATATCCTACAAATGGTGTCTCCGTTAATTCCAGGAATTCAGGCGCAGCCTCAAAGTGAAAACCAGGGAATCAACTGCGCTGCCTGTGTGTGTTTGCTCCTGCAGGAATTTCCCAGCACTGGATGCTGGGTTCCAGCATGGTCGGGTCACTGGACGTGCAGATATTTCCATCCAACATCCCTCAGAACTCCATCCCTTTGAATAAGGATCGGGAATTCCAAAAATGTGCTCCCAGCAAGTTACAGGCTTGATGTCGGAAACAAGAAGAGACATTTGGCATCTCACACTGAACAGACACTCCCACGAGATGGCCACACGAGTGATAACAGGGTTTGATCTGATGGACCGAGTCAGACAGGGACACTGTGGGACACAATCCACCCGGGAGACCTCGGGAATGGCACTGCCACAAACGGGACACGGGACGGGAGCCAGGAGAGCCCCTGCTCCATCCACGGGGCAGACACAGCCGGGAGCAGCTCCAGACTTGCTCAGCAGCACGATGGACAGGGACTAAAGCTCACTCCAGACAGGATTATCCGCAGATCCAAACCTTCCTCCTGGTTGTGCAGCCGTCAGAAAGTGGAGCAAGAGCAGCAAGAGCAGGCGCCGGTTGTTAGAGAGGAGCATTAAGGGCTAAGGAGGAGTCACTGAGGTGTCCCGGGATGTCCTGTGGCACAAAGTGTCTGTCTGAAGCCTCTGGCAGTGAGGTCAACACTTCCAGCTGTTTACCCTGTGGGGAAAGAGCACCGGTAGGAGAGGAGGAAAGAGCATTCCTGCCCAGGGGGTGAGAGCTGTGCCACAGGGGTGAGGGATTGCCCAGGTGCTGGCACAGCATTCCTCAAAAACATGACCAGCATCTCCAGGAATCTGGTAAGGGAGTCCTCTGCTCACAGGCTTTTGTGTTCCCAGGGCTGTGTTCAGACACTGCAGCTTTTCCCTTCAAATGGGAGTTCAGCTGTAGGGCACTTGGATAAAAGTTGGGATTTTACAGCCCTGCTTTTGTTCTCACCCCCTCGTGCCTTCACTGATCTCTCTCTGAGAAAACACTTCATTTTCCAGCTGTTGGTACCAATGGGGAGCAAATTTCAGAGAAAAGCACTAAAACTCAGTTGCTTCACCTGCAGGAACACACACCTGATGTGCCTCAGCTCCCACCCCTGGGATTTGGTGGATTGGCCAAGGATTTATCTCATAATGCAAGGAGAAAACAGCACTGGAACCCTCCCTGTGAGAGCTGAAGGCTCCAAGAGAAAGGAGCCAGGTAGGTTTGGGAAATGAATACATCTGAGGGAGCCAGAATATGTGAGAGGAAAAAAAAACCATTAAAAGGGTTAAATGCATTAAATAAATTACCCACAGCAAATTAGCTGCTCAGCTTTGCTGCCTCTGATGGGTTCTTTCCATGGGATTTGTGCTTGGTCACAAAGAGAGTCCCGGGCTGGCCCTGCCCTCTGCGTCCTCTGGGAAGAGCTGGGGACAGCTCCCCGGAGACCCCAACCCACGACAAACCCCAACACTGTGCAGGCCGTGCCCCCCCTGCTGCAGACCACTGCAGACCCTCCAAATGGCACTTTAATTGTGCTGCGGGCCAATTTGGAGAGAATTGCTCAGCATCTCCCGCTGTCCCTGACAGCCCCATGGACTCCTTAATTAAGGACAGCCCCGTGGACTCCTTAATTAACTGCTTGGACAGCTCTCAGCACAGGAGGGGAGCTCTGGGGGTTTCGCCCTCCGCAGGCCCAGGCCCGGAACCAGGAGCTCCAGATTGTACTGGGAACTTGGCAAACGCCAGGGAGGAAACTCCAAGAGGAGGCAGTGGCTGCAATGTTCCCACTTTTGATTCCCTGCAGAGCTGTCCCCCACACCAACCTGGGCAATTTATTCACAAAGCAAAGCCAAAAAATTGCTGGGCTTTGGTTTCCCCAACCGTAATGAAAACCAGGCACCATTTTCCTGGAGCCTGAGGCCCTGCTCAGTCCTGTCCTGGCGAGCAAACCCTTGGGATCCTGCCCTGAACCTCACAGGGATGGGAATTCTGAGGGTTTGGATCACATTGATCATAAATAACAAACTGGTGAAGAGGGAGGAGAGCTACAGCTCAGTCCCTGCTGGGGTAAGGATGTGTGTGGCAGCACCTCCTGCATTTCCCAAAGCTCTGAGCGAACCCTGGGCTTGGTGTTCCCCAGCAGCCTGAGTCCCTCTAACCTTGGCAAGAGAAATATTTTTACCCAGAGGGTCATGAGGAGGTCTCATAAATGAAATAAATCCCCAAACTGCCCAAGGGGGCCAGGAGAAGGGAGGCCACAGCCTTCCCACTCCCACCCAGGGTGTGCAGCTGCCTTTGCTCCCTGTTTAATAATCCCTTCCCAGCACACCTGCTTCATTATTAACTACTTCCATTTTGGGGACTGGCAGAAGGTGGTTCCTGCTGTCCTGACATTCCCCGGACACTCCGGGGAGGTTCTGCAGCTGTGCCTGGGCTGGGTTTTGTGAGGGGAGGGGTGAGAGCTGTTAACTCTGGGCTCCCCAGGACTTTCGCCACTGAATCCATTCCCCCTCTGCCCAGAAAATGAAGGATATTTTGTCCATAGATAACAAAGAGATTTTCCACACACCTTCAGACCCTGAGAGGTCAATGTTGCTGCAGAGGTTGGGATGGGGGCGTGTATTTTGGTGTGTCTGGTACTGCCAGGGTACCTCAGGTCCCAGCTGGGTGCACAAATGGCTCGGGAAGTTTGACATGAACGATACAAAAAAGCTGAAAAACCACCAACTTTCATTGTATTTGCAAATCTTTTTCATAATTTTTATATTAGAAATGCAAAATAGACACTGACAGAGTTTCTAAAGCCCCCCTGAGAATGCAAGAACAGAAGAGAAAATCCACGTGTCCAAGTCACTGAAATAATGCTGTGCTGAGCTGCTCCCACTGCTTTGTTTGCTTTGCTCATTCTCCACAAGTTCTCAATTTCAGGTATTTTTCCCATTTCTGATCTGGAGCAAGTCTGCAACTTCTCATGAGATAAAAAATTTAAAAAAAAAAAAGGAGAAAAGAGCAGATTCAAATCATGTCCAAGGCCTTTTCCTGGCTTTTATCAGGGCACTGATCTTCCCACTGGGATATTGGGCATTTTGTGAGTGAACACTCACTGCCTGTGTCTTCATTTTCTCCTTTGGCAGTTGCTGAAGGCCAACTCCAAATGAAACACTCCAAAATACGTTTCTTCCTTCATATACAACTAAAAACTCTCCCCAGGAACCAGCTCCCATCCCCCTGGAACAAGATTTCCAAGGAAGAAGGTGAGTAGGTGATGATGGCTCCCGTTACATCATAAAGCCTTTTGTTATTTGCAGGAGCACCCAGTAAAGACTTGTTGGGACCAGAGGAAGACAAGATGTAATTATGTGAGCTGTGATAAACTGGGAAGATTTGCATTTTGCTTGAGCAGAGAGTCCCATTTTTAATAGAATATTTTTATACCATTATTATCCTCAACCACCTATGACGGTGGAAAGAGTTTGAACAAAAGTGAAAGTTGGCTGGAGCCACATTTTAAGTGGAACTGAGCTTCCAAATGGAATGAAGGATTGAAACTTTTCCAAGATCTGACGACTGTGTTGGTCCACAATTTATCTTTCCCTGCGTTTTTCTTTCTCCCACAGCTGCAGCGGTTCCCCCTCTGGAATATTTGCAGCACCACTGCTGGAACTTCACCCTCAATGTTGTGTCCACTCCTCAAAGCTCTGCTTCTTTCAGAAGGGCTTACAAGAGAAAGAACAAATAACTCTCCCTGATATCAAATTGGGATTGTGGTGAACAATCACTTGGCAGAAGTTATTTAATGAACACACCCCTCTGAAATCAGCCTTCCACCATCTGCTCAGTTCCAGAATGATCAATTCAAATCACAGAATTCACAAACCTCTATAAAAGCCAGGGGAACAGAGAACAGCTTTGCGTAATTGTTTGTTACTTGCCCCAGACAGGGATGGATCTGCTCTGCTTCATTCCCAGTTCAGGAACAGGTGGAAAAAAAGTCTTTTTTAATTCTGTGCTTTATGGCAGCCACAAACCCCCAGTAACCAATCCCTGCAGGAACTGGAGGTGCTGGAAGTGCAGGATGGGTCTGGCTGGCACCATTCCTTCCCCAGGCTGGGAGCACCCAGGGAGGATGACACAGATCGAATTCCAATGGGGCAGGAATAAAATCTGGGCTCAGGAAAGAGCCTGTGGTGTTGAGTGCCCTCCTTTTGTCTCCCTTAAAAGGTACTTCGGACATTTTGGAAAAGCTGGGAGACCCTGGGAAACAAAACACTGAGGAGAGTGTACACAAAAAAATCCAACAATCTCTGGAATTCACTGTTTTAATCTGTGGTATTTTTCCACTTTGAAAGAGGCAAGCAAAATCCTTAAATCTGAAATACACCAAATGTCAAAATGAAATGTGAACAAAATGCATTGTTCCATTTCGATCTTCTGTTGGAAAAAAAAAACCAAACACATAGAGGCCAAATTAAAGGTAATTTCACCAAACATTTGCTTTTAATGCAGCTGCATATGGAACTTTCCCAAGGTGAGTGCAGAATTGTCCCTCTCTCACCATTCCCGGGTTCACTGACTCCATAAAATTAAAAACCTCCCAGTAACTCTGGGCTGAATTTGTCCTGTTTCCCATCATTAAAGTGACGTTCTGCACTTGGCCATCAGTAGAAAACCATTATAGCAGGATAAGAATAAGTTCAATTATCCCATTACAGCCCAGCAGTGAAAATCCAGATCTTGGGAAGCATTTGGATTGTTAAATTATTTCTATGGCTATGACAGCAATGTGGATTTTAAAGCCCTTTGTAGTCAAATCTAAACACAAATTTGTCTCTGTCTCACGACAAGTGTTTATTTTTCCCACTCCTGAGCAGTTAAGCTGGATCTCTTAATTATCTTAAATCAAATAATGCTGTTCAGAGCATGTGAGCTGGAACTGAGCTCTCATCACTCCTTACTACAGAGGTTTTCAAAAACATCTGTCTCCAGCCCACCTCATCCAGCCCTCAGGACGTTTTGTGAGATTCCTGCAGAAACACAGGTTTAAAATTAGCAGTGCTCCGAGTCAGCAAAGCCCTTGAATGAGAGAAACATTAAAACAAAAAAAAAAAGGAGAAAAAAGAGATTTGCTTTGTCTCTGACAAGTCACAGGAAACAAAGAAAGCATCTATCAATGTGTTTGTTTCTCTCCTTTCTTTTTCCATTGTTCCATCATCCCTGAGGGAAGTTTTCCTCAGCTGTGCTCCTCCTACAAACCAGCTCTGGCCTGCAGCTCCAGGATGTTCCCAGGCCATCCCAGGGGGACACAGCCAAGGCATTCCCAGTTCCAGGGAATGATTCCTGGAGGGATGAACCTCAGTGGTGGTGGGCCCATGACTGCACCCACCCTCCAGCACCGCTGCCCCTTTGGCTGATGCACAAATTTCATATTTCACCTCGTTTTTTCTGGTAAACCAAGACCAAAACCCCCTCCAGCCCATTTATTTTTGTGTCTGCAGGAGATGTGGATCTTTTCTAAGGAGGATGTTTACAAGTGCAGGCAAATAATCACCTGAAAGAGGATTTTGAGAGGAAATGTCCAAACACTTCAGCATCTTGTTTCCTTTTTGCTTTCTCCTGCTGAATTTCACCCAATCATTTTTTTCCCCCCTGGGACTGCAGGTGCTCATTTATATCTTGCTTTTTTATCTTTTTTTTTTTGCCAGGCTCTATCCATGAAATTCACTGTGGTCCTTTCCAAGCCCCCTCACCTCCAGTGCTGAATTTGACCATTTTTCCCTTTTCCCACTCTCCTTCTGCTTCTGCCTTTCAACTGCTTGACCTGGATAATGTTTCTGATTTTCCCTCTTTTCCACTGCAGGATGTTCTGCTCAGCTTTAGCCAAAGCCTGGAATTTAGGTATTGTGGACACAAATGGTGCTGGAAAACAGCAACCAAAAGGATGGAGGTGGCCCAGAGCTGCTGAATCCTTCCCTTGTAGATTTGTGAGGTGCTAATGCTGTAAAAGTTGATTTTTCTACAGCACCTTTGGCACTGAAGGAGAGAAATTAAGCAAACTTTAAAGTCGAGGGGGGTTTTGTTTTGAGGGAGTGAAATGCATTTGCTAATTATAAATATCAGGGTAAACAAGTAAGCAAATGAGTGAGGCCACTCAGTGCCACGTTGTGGAGGATGAGCACTTTCCCCTTTTTCTCACATTAACTCCCTATTTCCATTTCTCTCTCGTTAATGGTAAGCTTGGCACTCCATTATGGGCTCTAATTAGCTACAGATTTTGGCCTGCAGTTCGTTTTTGCACCATAATTAACGCCACAGTCATAAGAGGCCCAAATCTGATAATGAGGAGAGCACTTGGAAGTGCTCAGATCCATCAGAAACACAGAACATCCCATTAAGAGCAGTTCAGAACCACCCACAGATGGGATGGCTCCTAATGGGCTCCTGGTTTTAAGTGAACTGTTTCAATTAATGAAATACAAGCAGGATCAATTAATAATATTCAAATGGAAGAGAATGATGATTTTTTTTTTTCACGGAGGTCTCACAACTGGCATAATTAGATCTTTTATCTGCTGGGGGAAAAAATCCACATTTGTCAAAGCTCTGCAATGAAACAGTGGCAAAACTTGGAGCTGTTTCCTCGTGCTATGGAGACACCAAATTCCCCAAATGTGAAATATCCAGTGGGAATGGCAATTAGAGCTTGTTAAAATCTCCTGGGAAAAAAATTCCTCACCCTTTCATGCGTCTGCTTTGTGTGTGCCACAGCAGAACTTGGATTTTTTTTTTGTGTCAAAGCAAGACTTTCTCTAAAGCATCACGTGTTTTAGAACAAAAGTCTGGCATGTGCACGTTGGGAATGTCACTGCTTTGGGCTCCTTCCTGAGGAGCAAATGCCACCAACTCCCTCACAGCAGCTGGGGCTCACACGTGTCCCTCCCACCCTCCGGCCTGATGGGAAGTGTTCTGCTCCCCAGGGAATATCATCCATCCTTTCCTGCCTTTTGTGGGGCCTGGTCACGCGTGCCTGACAAAAATCAACAGTTTTGTGCCCTGGGAATTCCTGTACATCCTCAAGGAGGTGTTGGGAAGCTGTGCTGATCTGAAATTACGTTTTCTGGTAATGGGGTAATGCCACAAAAATTAAATAATAAAATACCAATTAAATAACAGTTAATTTAAAACCAGTTAAATTGAATAACAAAAAAATTTTGAAAAATTAGTAATAAAGATCGTTGTGATGCCTTTAACATCCCAACTAGTAGCTGTTGTGGGTTAAGCTGTAGCAAGTCTTACTAACTGAAATTAAAGTTTATTTGGCTGCCTTTCCCAGCTTTCCATCCCGGGGGAGGACAGCTCAGAGAGCAAACACCACATTCCACCAGGTTCAGTGGGAATTTCTTCTCCACTTCCCTTCTTTATCCACATTTTCCAATTAATATTTCTACGAGATGCATTCAGGAGCACATTCCTGGCTTTGGACTCCTTCTCTCTTCCAACCCGCTGGCTGTGAATCCATAAAACTTCATCCCTCATGCTGTGAGCAACATTAACCAGGCACAGCCCCGAGCTGTGCTCCCCCCTCCTCGTCTTCTGCAAGCCTTTTATCAGGATTAAATGTCACCCCACAGATGGGGACGTTGGCCGTGGGTGCTTCATTCGAGTGAAATCTCCAGACTCTCCCCAAAAAGTCTTGGGTGGATCAGTGCACATTTCAGGCCCCCCTGTGCTCCCCAACCTTCTCTGTCCCCCTGTATTCACCCACCAGGAAAATTAACTCCCTGCACCCCTCTCCTGGAGAGTTTCTCCCCATTTTTAGCCTGGTTCAGAGATTCCAAGCCAAGCCAAGGAGCAGATTGCCTGGTGGCTGTGTTTTCCCTCCCCTGTTCCTCAGGAAGGATGATGCTTCCCTTGCTCATCCCCCTTCCCTGCCAAGAGCTCTCCCCCAGCGAGGTCAGATCCTCTCAGGGCTGTGCTGGGGGGGACAGGAGGTGCTTTTGGCAGCTGCTTCATTTTGCTGTGATTCAGAGGCTGCAAAATCCCCAGTTTCTGCCAGTTCTATCCCCAAGCATCCCGTGCTGGTGCTGTCATCCAACCTCAGCCTCTCCAGGCTCCACAGGAGGAGCCCCTGGACATCTCTGTACAAAAGGGTGTTGTACAAATGAGGCAGGCACTGCTCCCTCTGGCCTTCCCTGGGCAACAAGGACCTGAGGAAAACCTTTTCTTCTCTGAGCATCCCAATGGGCAGAGCCTCATCTCTGCTGCAGATTGCCCAAAATAAAAATGTCCAGCTCGGTCTGGACATTTGAACACACCACGTCCAAGGATGCATCTCCAAGGGTCAGGAGAGGCAGAAACCCGAGGGTTTGCAGAGCTGCAAACAGCTCATATTTGTGGAGAGGATGAGGGTGACCCAAAGAACAAGGGATCATAATCAAGCAGATATTTATTCTCTGATAGTTTTGGGGTTTTTTTGTTTTTTTAACTCATGGAGTAAAAACAGCTCTCAGCAACTCCGAGATAGCTGTGAGACCCTCCCTGTCCACTTCTTTATATTTTGCCATTAAATTTGAAGTGCAGAAGCAAACAAACAAGTTCAAACTCCTGAAGGTTGTGCCTTCCCTTGGTTGTCTCTGGGCCTGTCTATTTTCTGCTCCAGAGGAGATGACACAGTCCATAAATCTCTGCCTTAGTCCCTGCTTTGGTAAATAAAAGCTGCTCGGATTTATGTTTGTTCCTTCTTGAGGAAAAGCACAGCAATGATCCACGTGGCAGACGGGACAGAAAATTGCTGTGCAGCCATCAGGTTTCAGATGTGCCTGACTTCAGTTTTGGCTCTGCTGCAACAATCACTGGTCCATCCTCTCACGAAATAAACCCAATGTTGTAGCTACAATTCTCTGTGTTGTGTTGAGGCAACAGAAGATGTGCTTTGCCCAATAATTCAGCAAATGGCTTCAAACTGGGAGTAGGTTTAGATGGGATATTGGGAAGGAATTGTTCCCTGTGAGGGTGGGGAGGCCCTGGCACAGGGTGCCCAGAGAAGCTGTGGCTGCCCCTGGATCCCTGGAAGTGCCCAAGGCCAGGCTGGATGGGGCTTGGAGCACCCTGGGATAGTGGGAGGTGGTCTAGGGTTGGATCTGGATGAACTTTAAGGTCCCTTCCAGCCCAAACAATCTGAGATTCTCTGATTCTAAGAAATTAAGATCACACCACGCTGGCTGCCTTCTCAGAGAGGAAGTGAAGGAAATTTTGTGTCTCTTTTGGCAGGGCTTTATCTGTGCTACCGAGCCTCCAGCTATCCTGGTCTTCACTCCTCCCTGTTCCATAGGGATGGCTTGGCCAGGAGAAGGGGAGTGTTCCAGGGGCTAAACCCAACCTCATCACATACCTTTGTCTGGGGAGGCTGCCCTGGCAGTGCTTCTGAAAAACAGGGTATGTGCCTTCCTGAACCCAGCATCTCACAGCCCCTTTGTGAGTTCTGAATTGCTCACTTTCATCTTCTCCAGCTGTAAATCATGTTGCTTAATTAATCTTAATTAAGTGTGGTGGGCATCTCTGGAGCTCAGTTATCTCTTTAATTACAGTAACACACCATATAATGTTCTCTGTTTGATGGGATGTTTTCCACAACACTTTAATCCAGGAGCTGGAAGAATTAATTAGCTCTTAGAATATGTCTCCAAAGGGGTGGCCAAATAAACTGTGGGTCTGTCACAAATGCCTGCACTCTGTAGTCACCAGAATCTATCCCTGATACTGCACACCTTGACCCAGAAACACATTTCCCTTTGCTGGGAATCAGATCCCTGTGGGCTCTTCTGGAGTAGGAATCAGACTGATGGGAGACAGAGATACCTGGCATTTGCCAGCAGAGTTTACAGCTTGTTCTTGTTCTGGAAATTTCTGCCCCCTGTGCCCTGGCCCCTCTCTGCATCCCCATGGTCTGAGCCAGCCCCCCGAAAGGGATCAGCTGCCCATGGAAATGGGGACTCCAGCAGGATCACTGCCCCTGGAAAAGCATTTCTGTGTTTGCCATGGAAAACAGGGCATTCCCTTCCCCAGCACCTCCCTGGGATCTTTACACATCCACACTGCTTTATTTGCCCAACACACCTGGAGCTGCTGGGCCTCCTCCTCCTCTTTGCCTAAAAGAAGATGGGATGGCAAAATATGGAACACTGCAGGAAAACTCTTGGAGCAAGGACAAAGGGGAGCAAAGGCAGGGATTGTCCTGTGATCCCCAAGCTCCTGGGGCTCCTGGTTCCTGAATTTCTGAGCTCTGCTCTGCTGTCAGCTCGACTTGGGATGATTTGTGTGGGCAGGATCTCCTCTCTGGCTGTGATTCCTTCGGGAATACAAGTGGAGGGCAGCACAAAGAGTTCCACAACCCCAAACTTGGACTGTGAGCACTTTCTCCCCACTCCCCCACCCCAACACACCCAGTCAAACACGCTGTAAAAGCACAATTCTTCCCAAAGACAAACACACAGGGCCTGACTGGTTTGCTCTCAACATTTCCAGGAACTTTCTGCTTCCTCTTGGACCAGGCAGGGAGGTTTGGATGCATCAGCAATCCCTGCACTTGGACCCTTGGGATTTGGGGGTTAGGAGGTGATGAGAGCGTGGTGATCCTTGGAGACTCAAATAAGCACTGAGGGCCGACTTTCATCCATGCTTGGGAAACGGCTTCATCCCAATGGAGAGAAATTCCAGCTGGGCCAGGGCCCTCCCAAGCAGAGGTGCTGGCAGTCCGGTACTTATGGCAGAACCATTCCAAGAGCTATGACAATGAGACTGTTTATAGCTCTGGAAATGGCGCTGCCATCGGCACCACGGCGACGGCTCCGGCCCTGCCCTGCTCCTCCTCGTGCTCCAGCGGCCTCGGATGGAAGGAGTGAGGATGGAGGTGCAGCCTCGGCTGAGAGATCCCTGAAATCTTAAGGAAGAGGTCCCAGTGAGGTGGTCTGGAGAAGCCTTCAGAGGTGCTGGCTCCAGTCTCCTGCTGCTGGAGCGTGCCCGTGGATACACAGAGCGCGCACACACACACACACACACGTGCCTGTTTCCTCTTTTCCCTGGGGTTTAACAGGAAAATAAGGGAAATGCTTCCTCTCTTTCCTGATTCCTCCCATGGCAGGTTTTCTTTCCTTCCCTTTGGATTCCAGCTGGAAATGCTGCAAAGCCTGGAGTTCATTTCTGCTGGAGAAAAGCAGGTGGGACTCACAGGGCACGACGCACAGGCCGCACCTGCCGAGCAAACTGCCACAAATCCACTTCCCAATTAATCCCAGTGTGATGCTTGTAATGAAGCACTGACCATTCCTACTGCCCTTTCCAGCTGGAAGCTTGTTCCAGGCTGGGTATTCCCATTGGTTCTTTGAGAGCTTTCTTCAATAGTGAAGGATTGATGCTTTGGAAAATGGTGCAGCCCCTCATGTCTGCTGCTGAAACATCTTTCCAAGACAACTCTGGTACCACTTCAGCCATAACTCCCACCAGGGATTATCCTTATCACACCAACGTGTTGTTCATGTAGGAAAAAAGACAAAAAGGAGCTTTTCCTTCTCCTTGGCAGTGACATCCTGCAGTCCCCACAGATGATTGTGGGAGAAGGTTTGAGTTACAAGCTGAAAATCCTTTTCCTGGTGCCTGAAATATTTCAATCAGCTGCGTTCCTACGACAGGCACTGACAACTTTCCTCTCAGTGCTTTTAAGCCTCAAAAAATCCCCCAGCACGATCTCCAACAACTTTTCTGCAGCCTCACTGAGGATCTCATCAATAACAATCGTGACAAAATGCACCGGGGGACATAAACAAGGACAGAGAGAGCAGCAGAAGAACAAGAAGCACTTTTATCACCTCAGTTCTGTCTCCACACCAGGGAACATTGGCCCAGAGCGTGGTCAGGCATTGGAAGGGGCTGCTTGGGGCATTTTGCCTTTTTTATCCTTGCTCCTTGTTGTTTTCTGAATCTGAGCTACTTCTGCTGCTGTCCTGACCTTGAGGGAGGTGTTTGTCACCTTGGCCACGGAGTGTAAAATCCTACCAGACCTGACTGGCAAGGTTTTGTAACTATTTAGCATAGATATGATGGAAAATCAAGTTTTTCCTCCCTGTGACCACCAAGGGGAGAGGTATTACATCCAAGGGTCACAGGATTTGGCAGCACCTCAGCTTGGATTGTTCCAGGCGGAGATAAGAACTTCACTGGAGAGCAGGGATAGCAGCACATCCAGCTGGGGGCTGCAGATCACATTTGCATCCTCCTCTCCAGTTGAGCTTTTTGGAAAAACTGCAACCAGGCTGGCTTACAACAAAGTGAAGGGATGGGAGCACACGGCCATAGGATGGGAAATGACACTGGAGGAATTGCCAGAGGGATCAGAGCAGACAGAAACACTCGCGTGAGGACACTTCACAAACACCCGACACACAGGACTGAAGGAACAGCAGCCATGTACAGCTGAAATGCAGACCGTGGATCTCTGCTGAGTGCTCAGTGAAGCCTCTTAGATCCCTAAATGTGAACAAACCTGAAGTGTTCCCAGCCAGGTTCAATGGGGCTTGGAGCTGCCTGGTCTAGTGGAAGGTGTCCCTGACCAGATGATCTTTAATGACCCTTCCAACCCAAACCAGTGTGGGATTCTCTGATTTCCCCCAGCCTTGGAAGGGCTGGTGCCAGTTCTCCATCAGTGGCGGGGTGTTCTGAGGCGCAGAACTTCAGCAGCAGCTTGAGAGCAGCAGCAGGGAGCAGACTGCAGCCTGAGCACAGCTCTGCCTCCCTGTGCTGAGCCCACCCAGGGAACCTGGCCACAGAAACTTCCAGATGGAGGGAGCAGAAACTGCCTCCAACTCTGCTGCCTGAAAGCAACTGCTGAAATCTGCTGCCTCCCGAAAATCTGGGTCCTAATGAGGAACAAACAAAAGCGCTGAAGGGAAGAAGGAGAGGGAAGCCCTTGGCTGCCACAGATCTGCTGGGATAACTGGGGGGTTTGTGGGAAGTGTGCAGCCTCTGCAGGGTCTGGGGATGCAGGTGCAGGGATGGGTACAGAGGTGCTGGAGCTGCTGTAGGGGTGCAGATGCATTCCCCGTGTCCTGATGGAAGATGGAAAAGCCAGGTGCTATCAGTCCTTGCGACTTGTCATCCCAGTTCCAAGACAGGGATATTGTCACTGTGACCACCAGGATTTTCTCAGTCCTGGAATGAGCTGCTCCTTTTCCCTGCCCTCTTTCCAGGAACATCTTGAGCAGGAAGCCAATTCCACGTTTATTCCATTTTTCTTTTTAATGCTGGAGCTGCATTTCTGGAAGCGCCTGGGCCCTGGAGCATTCCCACAGTGCCTGGCCCGTGGTGGCAGGAACCCAGCCGGGACCCCACGCACCATCTGAGGGAAGAGGGAGCCTCGGAGCTGTCAGGAGCTTTAACTGACTTAAGACAGGTCCAACCTGGCCTTGGACACTTCCAGGGATGGAGCAGCCACAGCTTCTCTGGGCAACCTGAGCCAGGGCCTCCCCGCCCTCACAGGGAAGGATTTTTTTCCTAATTTCTAATCGAAACCAACTCTCTGCATTTTATTTTACCCTGAGGAGACCCTGCAGTGCTGTACTGTGGTCCTTGGAGTGGGAACAGCCACCCCAGAGGGCAGAATCGCTGCTGCCCACAGCATCCTGCAGCCAGGAGCCCACTCCCCATGTCCTGTGACATCCCCATTCCTCTGGGGCTTCTGCCTCCACCCCACAAATGTCAGACTATAAATCAAAGGAAGGTTTAAATCGTGTTGCAATAAAGAGAGAACAGACAGAGCTGCAGTAATAAAAGAAGGGACTTACAGAGCATGTTCAGGACTAGACAGGAGCTGGTCTGCTGCAGAAGAGCAGGAGGAGCTTGGAGACAGAGGAACAGCCACTTTTAGTGCAGGAAGGAGGAAAGACAGACACAGGGAGGGAGTTCAGGGGGGAAAGGAGAAAACACAGCGATGGTTAATCGGGAAACAGCCCCACATCAAGCACTGAGCAGTCACAGCCCAAGGGCATCAGAGCCAGAGCCACATTCCCAAACCTCCCACTGAAGAGCAGCCTGATGTTAGAGTTAGAACTCTATCAGCCATCAGGTGGGGTCCTTTTTTCCAGGAACCACTTCGGGAATCATTCTGCTTTTCAAGAATATCCTCTTCCTTCTCACCCATAGGGTTTTAGGCAGGAACGCTCTGCTGAGCCTGTTTTCCAAAATCTCTTCACTGTCGCTGCAGGATGCTGGATATTGCCTTCCTCCTGCTAATTCCATGAGTACCAAACACCCCTTTGGTCTGACTGAGGATCCTCCTTTGAGGGAGCCACGTCTGGCTCCTAAACAAAAGTCCAGGGAGTTGTAACTCAGCCACTCAATTTGTACCCCTGATAAGTGTCAAGTTCACCGCTAAGAAATCTGATTTATGGAGGCCAAGCAGAACTGCTGGAGATCCCTGGCTGGTGATCCTCGAGTCTTTTGACTGCTCTGGTGTGCTGGAAATGTTGGGTTGGGTTTTAAATGCAGATGGGAGAGCAATAGTTGGGCTCCCTGGCTCTGTCAGTCTGCAGTGCAGGAGCACAGCACTTACTACTTAATCTCTCCTAAAGTTGGAGCTGTGCCTGGCTGCAAGTATGAACCTTAAAAATAGCCCTCTGTGGGCTGTGAGCAAGGTGCTGCTGCTCTCTCACCAGTCCCCTGAAGTGTGACACAGAATTGCCACCGACCAGCTCTAACCCCCTTCCTCGCCCTGCACTTTGCTCCTGAGCCAACAAGAGCCCGACACAGTGCAAATGGAGAAGTTTCCTATATAGCAGCACTTCTGATTTGGAGGCTCTTTTTCCCTCCCCTAAAAGCCACTGAAATGGCTGCACAGGCTGCTCAGTGGTGTTGAGTAGCACCAGGGCACTGACAACATAATTAACAGCTGAAAATTGTCCTGCTTGAAAGCTTTGTTAATGCTGACTTAACCACATGGGCTGTCCCTGAACTTGTGTGGTAGCTGGACAAAAACTGTGGCAACAACAGCTGAGAATTGGGATTGGTGAGGAAATCAAATTTCGGGCATCTACAGCTTGATCTGAGTTAAACAGCTTTCCTTATGCCATGGGAGTATAATTCAGAATTGTCCCTCAATGTGTCTGATGTTTCTGAGTGATGTTCCATAGACCACATGTGAATTTTGTGGATCCTGAGAATCACCCCGCCTCCAAAATGCTCAGCACCCAGCTCTGCACTGGAAGCCAAGGGGAGGAGCAGTGCTGAAAATCAAAATCCTTCTGCTGAGTCTGAAATATGAGCTTGTAAAACCTGTGTGTGCCCTGTGCCTGCAGACAGGCTGTGCCCATGGGGGAGGAGAGGAGAGCAGGAAACTCCAGGAGAGCCCAGCCTGTGCTGCCCAACCGTGAATTATGTGGCAAGAATAATTCCAAGGTGAGCAGGCACAATTTTACAGCCAAATCTTCCAAGGCAAACACCTGTGAAGCCACGCGTAGGGGAAAGAGGTTTTAAGGAAATTAATTTAGCTTGCAGCTTATTTTACAGGATTTTTATGGGCTTGTTTTAGAATCTATCAAGGACAAAGTTTCTTTCAAAACCAGGAGAAATGGTTTGTCCCTGAAGTGCATCACTTCCCTGAGTTCTTTGAGCTGGTGTTTTATGGACCATTGTCATAGAGTAGAACCATGGAATATCCTGAGCAGGAAGGGATCCACAGGATCATCCAGTCCAGCCCCTGACCCTGCACAGACCCCCCAGCAATCCCACCCTGTGCATCCCTGGGAGCATTCTCCAAAGGCTCCTCCTGGAGCTCTGGCAGCCTTGGGGCCGTGTCCATTCCCAGCCTGGTCAGTACCCAGCACCTCTGGGGGAAGAGCCTTTTCCTGATCTCCAACCCAAACCTCCCTGGCACAGCTCCAGCCCTTCCCTGGCTCCTGTCCGTGTCCCAGAGAACGATCAGTGCCTGGTTTTCCTCACTCCCAGGAAGCTCTGCCCAACCTGGGAGCTCCAGGGATGCCCAGGAGCTGCAGGAGGTGCCTCTCCTTGCTGGGGAGGTGCATGGGACGCTCCAGCTGGAGCAAACATTCCCACCTTCCACGCTGACTTCCACATCCCCCGTGCTGTGCTGGCTCCGTGGAATGGGGCTCTTTGAAGATCTCTTGGCAGCACTTCTGGAAGTGCCACTCCCGATTGCTCTCCTGCCTGAGAAGTGGTTGCTTTGTGCAGTTCTTGTCTCCAGTGTCGGATCCAAAGTGCTTTCAGTGCCCACAAACGCTAACTACAGTGCTAGAAGAACTTGTCAGAAAAGCAGCAGAGGGCACGGATCTCACTGAATGCATTAATGTGCCTTCAATACATCAGTGTGAACTGTGACTGTTTCCCTGCACTGACGGATCAGTCAGTGGTAAAGTTACTCATGCACAACATTCATGTAAGACACGGCCGGTTGCTTGATTTTCCTTTTCTTTTGTACCTGAGTTTGCCTGTTTGGCTCTGCTCTGTTTCATGGAGCTTTCCAAAGGGACAAATCCATATTGTGTTTCCTTCCATTCTTAAAAAAAAATAACCAAACCCAAATACTGCTGTGCGTTGCACTTGAGCAGCTGGGATGATCTTTCCAGAGGTGGCTTCACTTCAGAGGCACAAAAAGCACTGCCAGGACTGAGACCTTGGAAAAATAAAGGAATTGTTGTAGTTCATTTTGAGAGAGGTAAGGATTTCAGAGCAGGATCATGCTCCTGTGCGGATTTCTCATCATTTGCTGTGTGACAATACCAAGGCAAAGCATCAAAAACATGGAAGGGGCTGCCCAGGGAGGTTTGAAGTCCCCATCCCTGGAGGTGTCCAAGGAATTCCCGGACGTGGCACTCAGTGCTCTGAGCAAGGGACAAGTTGGGGATCGGGCACAGCTTGGTCTGGGAGCTCTTTTCCAGCCTCAGGGTTTCCCTGATAACAGAAGCACTTTATCTAAAAAGCTAAAAGCTCTTTAGTGCCGTGTGCGCTTCCGTTCGGAAGGGCTTTGATGGATCTGTGGAATAACGCAAACCAAGAGGCTCATTAGCAGCCCTTGTGGCAAACCTCCGGGAGCATCCCTGCAGAGCCTGGCCGCGGCAGCGACACTGCTGGGGACGGTGACAGCAGTGCCAGACACCCCACACGCTCCAGGGACGCGACTGACCCTCACAGCGCTGCCTCACCCGCTGCCCAGGGAGGCTGAAGGAGGCAAGGTGGTTATTTTGACTTCTGTGAGGAAAAGCAGCACGGGAGAAAGGGAAGAATTCAGGACGGGCCTCAGCAGTGCTCCCATTCCCAGCCCAGGACTGCAGAAGCAAGGAAAAGTTACACAGCCCAGCTGATCCTGAGGATTGCAGTGCTAAACTCATTTCAAACCCTGTGCCTGGAATGAGTCTGGGCCTTCTGGAATCAAATTTAAAGGCAGTCCAGCAGAAGCCCATGGAAGGAGTCCCTGGTGAATTCCCAAAACTGCCTCCTAAATCTGGTTACCTGAATTTTAAAATGCTGTTTTCTGTGATAGTGAGGCTGAAATGCTCTGACATGGCCAAAGAACAGAAAATTAATGCAGAAGTGAGGCCTGGAAATCATCAGCTCATGCAGGAAGAGCCTTAATCAGCTGGATTTAATGGGAGTGGATTATTTGCAGGGCAGGATATAATTCCCACAGGCATTTCTAAAGCAATAGGGCAGCTTTACTGGTGGCAAAACCAAACCAAACCTGGGTCTGGATCAATTCCCGGTCCAGGTCACCTATTCAAGATGCACAGATACACTGAGCAGCAGATGGTAGCCAAATAAATAACCCCAAACCCTCACAATGGCCATTTTTCTGTTTTGAAATGGGTAGAAAGATGGGAAGATGCTCAGAGCTGCCCAAGGGTGCGTGAGCACTGCAGGCAATGGGTGAGGATCCCAAAAGTGGCAAAATGGTAAAAAATGATCAAATTACATCACAGATACTGAAAGTCCTGACACTTTCCTGGAAATACTGAATTTCTGGCCAAAATATCTTGGGAATAACTAAGTTCTTCTCTCCAGAAGCCTTAGAAGCAACTTTAACACAGCAATGAGGAAGCTTTTCCACACTGTGAGTTTACAGAGCAAGGAGTGGTGTAATAATGCTGAAATAAATTCTCCTCTAGCACTCAGAAAGGAAGAGGGTTATTGAAAAGGACAAAGAACAAAGAAGTCAACCTAAAATTAAAATGCATTTACACAATTAGCTCTGAGATGGAGATTCTGCTGCCACAAGGAAGAATAGAACATGGCAATAATTGCTTAGGTTTATTTAGCATTTCTAACCCCAAGGCATGTGGAGCTCTTTGCAAATGCTGATTTGCATTGTCTGAAAACACTTGGACTGATAAAACAAATTAATCTCTGGAGGGAAGAGAACCAGCCCAACACATCCAGCAAAGCTGTGCAGAGGGCAGCTGAAACAGGAGGAGGTGGATGGCAAATTGCTATCCGTGACAGAGTCTTTTCAGGTGCCAAAATTAGTTTTCAACCCTGTTCTGGACCTCTGGAATGAATGGAGAGACTCACAAAGGACTTGGAATTGGATTCAATATGGGGATGGATTATGAGGGATGTGTGTATTTATCTCGATGCAATTAAGTTGCATTCCACGCTGTAAGTGGGAAGTTTCCAGTAAGTCTGGGCTTTGCCGTGTGGCAGGAGGAGGTGTCAGGCATTCCAGCTGCAGGGAATGTGGTGCTGTGGCCAGCAGTGCTCTGCTCTGGGCCACGGACTCCTAATTCCAGCTGGAAGGCAAATAATCCCCTCCCATCTTTGTCATTCCATCACAGCATTCCCAGCACCAGCTCTTCAGCCTGTCCTGCACTCCCAGCACAGGACACACTGAGAAGCTCAGCTAAATATCATTACATGAGGGAGAATTAATTTTGCAGCTTCTGCTTTAGGTCCATAAACCCAAGGAAATGTCTGGCACGGTGTGGTTGGCTCGGGAAGCAGGGCTGGGATCAGATCAGCCCCTCTCCATATGGATGAGGGCTCCAGTGAGATCAGAACAGAGCTTTTCCCAGCAGATAATGTCCTGCTTGTTCATCCAGGACTCCAAACCAAGGGCAAGGACTGTTCAGGTCACTCTGTGCAGTTTGGATTTACTGTCCCGAGACCTAGAAGGCGGAAAAAATTCCTGTGGGAACCGAGCTCATCTTCACTGAGGGAGCCCCACGGACAGGGAACTTCCCTGCTGTTGTCACCACTCCCTTTGCTGTCTCCCTGCACTTTGGCAGGGGGGAGGAAAGGAAAATTTGAGGAAAGCAGGAGATGCTGGAGCAGAGGGAAGCGGGAGGAGGGAGGGAGGTGCTGAGGTGCTGTTTTTGGAGCCTTTGAGAGCACAGCTGGAGCTTTCCAGGGCTTCCCTGTTCCAGGCCAGGGAAGGGGACACACTGCTCATGGTGCAAAGGGGCTGCACAAAGTGGAGGAAAACACAAAAAAGTCGTGCAAGTCAAAGACCAGAGAGGTTTAATTGGAAAAGACAACAATTAATGGAAGAGACTGAAAGTTTCCATTTGAATCAGAGAGACAGGGAAGTGAAACCCAACCATAATTGCCCAGAGAAGGAATGTTGGCCTGCAGCAGGAAAACTCATCCCATCCCAGTGGTGTCTGCCCCTCTTCTCCCTTTTCCAACAGCATCCTTCCTCCCAGCACCATCCTGGCAGCACAGCAGGGGCTGCCAGGAGCTGGGTCACCCCTGGCTCTGCAAACCAGGCTGATTTCCATTGCTCGAAAGCCATGAAGAGTTTAGGAGAAGCTTTGCAGAGCAGGGCTGAGCCATGGGTTTGGCTCTGTCGGTTTGGTTGGGGTTACAGAGGCTGAGCAGGACCCAGGGTGCCAAGGGCTGGCAGATCCTGCAGGGCTGGACTGAGCCCAGCTTCCCTGGAGGAGAATTCCCACTGCTGGAGGACAGAATTCCCGCTGCTTCCTGCAGGAAGGGCTTTCCCGGAGACCTCCAAGTTATATGGGGTCATTCCAGCAACAGGGAGGTACCAGCTCAGGGGTCAGGCATTCCACAGGGAGAGAGGAACCGGGACAACTGGCAGGCCTCAGAGCAGAAATAAAGCCCTGACTGGGATCCTGCCCCACCACAACACAACAATCGCCCTCGATACCCAGGGCACAAATCATGCAAAAATAGGCAAAAATGAGTCACATTTCAGTCACTTGCAAGCTCAAGGTGCCCTTCAGTGCCTCGGCTTTCCCACCAGACACAAACTGATGCAGAAGTTCTGATCTTGAATCTTGTATTAGGCCAAATAACAAAAAGGGGTTTAGTTTAATCTCCTTTTCCAATATACAGACATATTGAAAGAGATTATCTCACTGAAATGGAAGGAAACTGTGGTATTTGAAAACTCTAATCCCTTCTTTCCTTTGTAAGAAGTAAGATAAATATCTTGATTTCACTCAGCACAATTACAAGAAGCTTTTCTCTTATCAGAATCCTCGGTTTCCTCTGGTGAGGCATTTTTGAGCTAGGTACAAGGCTTCAGGAGTGTCCTGGTTTTTGGGAAGCAGGATTTGGGGGAAGGAGGCTCCTCTGACACAGGGTGATAACCTGGGCTCTGTGGAACCTCCACATTCCTGGATCCCAGGGCTCCTCTGCTCTTGGATCCTGCAGCAGATCCCAAAATCTCCCTCTGAACTCCCTGACTCAGCCCAGAGCTCCCGTCTGAGCTCTGTCCTGATGGTTCCAGCTCCCCGTGCCCTGCTCAGGATCCCCCACAACTCCCAGCCCCAGCGAATGTCACACTGAAGGCTGTGACTGTGCAGGAGACTGATGCCAAGCTGTAACATCACGCCAGGGATGTTGGAACATAAGTTTGATTGTAAATATTGGCAAAGCTTCGTTAAAAAAATTACAGGAAAGCGCCTTCAAGAAATGACAAAACTCTTTTTTTAGTTGTTATTGGGTGTAATCATCTCCTGTATTTTTAGAGAATCCCTTCGCAGGTTGGCAGCTAATGAAATTTAAGTGAAAACCAAATTATCTCTCGACTATTTAACAACATTAGCATTTGCAGCCAGCCATCAGATCCCCTCCAGCTCGGGCTGGGGTCTGGAGCCACTTCTGCTGGCACAGGGAATTGATTCCTGAAGTGAAACCACAGGAGTGGAAAACACATCTTGAGCAACCTCTGGCTGCCCTGCTCAGCCCAGCTGTGGCAAAATGGGTGAAATACCACTGAAATCACCATTTTTAACATTCACCATTTGCTGTGCTTCTCAAGCTTTTGCTCAGGAATTTCCAAAAAAAAGAACTCGGGGGGGAACGTGCTTTACCAGCACCTTGGGAAAGGAGTTCTTCCCTGTTAAATTCCCTCTTTATTCTTCCCTGAATAAATCAACTCCTGGAGAAAGGACAACACAGACCCCAAAGCTCTGAAGATGCCACAAGCACAGCAGCTCCACATTTGCCTCCCAGATACCTCCAAAAATGCCCTGTGCAAATCCAGTGTGAAACAGGGAGTGCTGAGGAATGCAGGGAAGGGCAGACCAAGTCCAAATGATGCACTTGGGCTTAATGAACTTGTAGTGAAGAAGACAGAACCTATGGCAGAGCTCTGATCCACCCTGCAGGATCATTACAATTCCCAGGCAGGTCCTGCCAGTCAGAAATTTTAACCTTCGTGGCCTGATTTTGTTATAAATAAATTCATACCTTTGGGCAGTTGTGTCCTGCCACTGAAATTCTTTTCCAAGTGACACCTTAAAGCAGCTGTAAAACCCCACTTGCACAACTTCCCCATTTGTGAGGCTCTTGGTCAGGAAGAAACAATTTTGAGGTTGGAAAAGGAACACCTGATCCAGGTGCAGCCCCTGTGGAGCTCCTCCGTGGGGTTGGGGGGAAGCCAGCCCTGCCAGGAAGGTTTCAGTGCTTCAGCTGCTGGGCACAACCCCTTGGATTTCAAAGCTGGCAAAAATCTGTATTTATGTCTTGAGAGAACCTGCCTAACTAAATTTTTCTTCCATCTGTGCTGGATTCAACCTTTTCGGCATTTAAGGGAGAAGGACTGAAGAAATAAAACTTCCTCAGGTGAGATCACCTATCCACAGACTACCATTAGTTGGGTTTGCTTTCATTGCCACACCTCTATCACCATCATCAGTGCATCATCTGCACCAGGGAAAGGAGTCACACTTCTCCCATCAGTTCCAAAGCTGAGGAAAACAGACAATAATTGCTCTGGGAAGGGCTGAGGTGCAGAGCTGCATCCCCCCAGCACACGGAGGGGATGCAGCACTGGGAAATGAGTGCTGCTGCAGAGCTGGAGAGGCACGGAAGGGCAGGAGAAAATGTGACTAGAGCAAAACAGGATTCAGAAAACCTGGAAGTGGACAAAGGCTGCTCTCTCCCTCCTCCTGCCACAGCACAGGAGCATCTGGCTTGTCCTTGAGGGAAACGCAGGCTGAACGTGGCACAGTGCCACACATCCATCACACAGAGGGCTCTGGGACATGGGACCATGGCCACCAAACAGATTTTAATCAGCAGAAGATAAATACGTTGTCATGTCCTTCACGGCTTAGAACGCCTGAGAGGTCTGACTCAAGG
Organism: Atrichornis clamosus; assembly: GCA_013400975.1. Lineage (NCBI taxonomy): Eukaryota > Metazoa > Chordata > Aves > Passeriformes > Menuridae > Atrichornis > Atrichornis clamosus. The sequence continues at coordinate 48,716 of WBMZ01012082.1, read as the reverse complement.
CTGTGACGAGCCCTGCCCCATTTCCCATCCATTTTACAGCTCAGGACTCTTTCCAAGCTTCAGAGATCGCTGCAGAAGGGAGCTGGGGGCAAGCCAGCAGATCAGAGCCAGCTGGGGAGGGCTTTGTGTCTGATTTAGTCTCTGGGCAGGTTCAGCTCTGAACACTAACGCAGTTATCAAGTCCTTATCTGTGAGTGATCACTGAGGCACTCATCTACCAAAAGAACAAAATGCAGACAAAATCTCCTCTAGACAGCCGCACGGAAACACCTCAGCTTCTATCCAGAGCCTGCACTTGGTTCTGCTATTTCAGGAGTTACCTGCACTTCCCGCCCTCCCTCCTGCTGTGCCTCCCGCCCCACAGAGCCCCCCGAGCCCCTCTGTCTCCCCCACTGCTCATCCCACACTCTCCTCCTGCAGGAAACACATCCAAGTAGGCAGTGAAGGTTGGGGGGTGGTTCAAATTCCCTGGAAGCCCAAACTGCCAACCCCAGGAATGTGGACCATGGCACACTCGGCTCCCTGGGGTCCCGCAGGGCCGGGGGGCTGGGACTGGGCTGCAGTAAAACACAGACACCCCAGAAGGAGACAAAAGGGTAACACCCTCCTCCCAGAGAGCCACAGGAGTGCCCCAGCAGGGCCAGGAGGTTTGGGGACGTTCATCCCTTGCCTTTCACCAGTCCAGAGGATGCAGCAGTGGCTGGTGGCCCTACAAAGGCAGAGCTGAGAAGGGGCAGTGGGGGATATCGTGATCCCTTTCCTAGAGAACGTGCAGCAGGCAGCATCCACAGGGTCAAGCTGTTCCTCTCAGCCCAACATGATTCCAAAATTCACACATGACTGCTGCATTCCCCCAGCTCTTTCCTGAACACTGGAGCTCTGGAGAAGCTGCACGTGCCTGCTCCCTACAAACCCAGGCTGTCCGAGCACCCTCAGGATTCCTTTCACCCCTTTCCTCTCTAAAGCATTTAATCCATCAAGAAAGCAAATCCTGTACAAAACCTCTGGAGAACTCCCGTTCCTGGTGCCCCCGGGCGTGGTGCAGCCCCCGGGGAGCACTCACCTCAGCACGTGCGTGGATCCATTGATGGTGGTGGTGGAGCAGGGCACCGTCTGCCCCAGGATGGAAGGCCTTCGGTAGCGCTCATCACCACAGCACAGGATGATGAGGAAGGCACGTCTGAAAGCCTTGTTGAGGAAGGCGTAGAGGAAAGGGTTCAGCCCTGAATTGATGTAGCCCAGCCACAGGAACGCCGTCCACAGCTTCCCGGGCACCGCGTAGTTTACGAAGGGATCCACCACGTTGGTGACGAAGAAAGGGGCCCAGCAGAGGCAGAAGCAGCCCATGATGATGCAGAGGGTTTTGGCGGCTTTGGTCTCGGTTTTCATGCGGTGGGAGCTGTGCTGGTCGGGGGGGTGCTGGCGGGGCTCGGCGGGGTGGCCGGCGCGCTGCAGCAGGCGGATCTGGCGCGCGTGGGCCCGCGCCGTCACGTAGATGCGGTGGTAGGCCAGCACCATCAGCAGCAGAGGGATGTAGAAGGCCACCACCGAGCAGGTGATGGCGTAGGGCTTGTTCACCATGAAGATGCAGTAGGTGGAGTTGGAGGCCTTGTTGAACTGCCTTTGCTGGATCTGGGCGGAGGATGAGGTGAGGAGGAAGGGAAGAAGTGGGGATCGGAGGATCAGAGAACGGGTTGGGGTGGAAGGGCCGTAAAGATCATCCAGTGCCACCTCCTGCCATGGGCAGGGACACCTTCCGCTAGAGCAGGTTGCTCCAAGCCCCGTCCAGCCATCCTTGGACAGCTGGACACAGCCACAACCTCCCTGGGCAACCCGTGCCAGGGCCTCTCCACCCTCACAGGGAAGAATCTCCTCCCAATAACCCATCTAACCCTGCCCTCTCTCCATGTGAAACCAATCCCTTTGTCCTGGCACTTCACACTTTTGTTCATTCTTACAAGAAAACTCTTCTATTTAAATCCTATTTAAAACTACAATATCAAAATTAATTCATTTGGAATGTAATGAAGGTTACCTGAAGTAAACACTAGCTGGTGTTGAAACCCTGGGAGAAATCAGATACCTGACATGGTTTGTTAAATGAGCAAAATGCACCTCCCTTTTCTCCCAGCTGCATGTGCTAAAGGTTTGTGACAGGAGGCAATTTTGGCTTTGTGCAGAGGCTCAGCAGTTTGTACCTGCTCCTGTGCAAGAGCCAAAAAATGTTCCGAGCTCCTTGGCTGAGCTGGCAGAGAAGGTGCCACATCTCTTTAAACAAGCTCATCTAAATCAGGTGTTTTCCCAGTTTGCCATGTTTAATTCCTACACCTCTACATCGGAAGAAGAGCAGATTTGCAGCTCTTAACAGGAACCTGCAAGTGGAGCCACAGTGGGGTGGGCAAAACTGACTCCTGTTGAAAAAGGGGAATTTTATCTTCTGCCCCTTTCAAGGCTCACACCAGGACAGGGGATATTGGTGGGACTGGCCCAAAGTCCCCCTTCTGGGGCAGTCTGGGATTCCTGGCTCTCCAGGAGCAAGGAGGGACCCTTGGCCAGAGCTTCCCTGAGAGCTGCAAAGGCCAAGGGGAATCAAGGAAACAACCTGAGGTGTTTGCCAGGGGCCAGCTGGGCCTTGGCCTGTTTTCAGAGAACGCCTCACTGAACGGAGAGTGGATGTGGGTAAAATCCTCTCCCAGAGCCACCACTGTCCCTGTGTCCTTCCAGGGTTGAAATCCCTTAAAGATCCCCTCCAGAAACTCAGCAGCCCCTCTGCACTGAGAACAAGAAGCTTCTCCTTCTTTTCCCCCTTCCTTCCTTTCCCTGATCATTGCTTTTTCAACAACACACAGCACCCAACACACTGGATTGGTGTTCCTCCTCAGCTACTCACCAGATCAATGATTCCAATGCTGTTCCAGCCTTGCATGATGGGGAGGAAAGAAATAAAGGTTGGGATGACCCAGCAGCCTCCGAGCATCACCGCAATGCGCAGCGGGGTCATCTTGTTCCTGTACACCAGGGGCTGGCAGCAGATGGCATAGTACCTGCAAGGGAAAAGTGGGAGAGGAACACTCAGAGGACACCTCCAAATCTTCGAAAATTAACATGATAAAGCTTTTTCTCCAGCTTGTTTCTCCTGCCTTTTCAAAAGAAAGGGGGAAAAAAGGAGCCCACGGCCTATTTCCGCTGTGTCTCTGACACCAGGAGCTCAGGATATTTCCACAGCACGAGGAAATAAGGGTTCGTGGTGATTTGCAAGGAAAAGCCAGTGTTTTCTGCTTTCCAGCCAGGGAAAATGAGGAACAGGTTAATGCTGTTCGTCTGAGGTCACAGGGCAAGGGAGAGACTCCGTATTCATCCTTTCCTTCCCCCTGCCCTGAGGGTCTCCACACCCTCCAAGGAATATCCCTTCCTTCCACCCAGCCTTAACTGAGTTTCTTACCTGCACTGGACATTTATTTTCACAAGGCTGCAGAAGCTGCTACCACAAATTAACAAAGTCTCTCCAAGCTGTGAAAATGTCAGTGAAATGAAGTGTGGTTTTTTCCATAACCAAGCTCCCTTTCTACTTCCCAGGAATCCACCTCTTTTCCAGCTGGGCTTTAACCTCCCCAAGGACAGTGCAAATGTCTGCATGGGGCTTCTCATCTTTGCACCATCAAGGGGATGTTCCCTGAGCTCTCCTTCCTCCTCCTCATCCATCCAACGTATTCCAAGTACAGGAGGTCCCTGCTCCCAAAATAACAACTCATTAAGAACTAAAAATGTCTTCTCAAAGAGATAAGAAATCCAATCTTCTGTTGGTTTAGTCCTTGTGCCTCTCACCTGCAGGTGGATTTCTCCATCAGGAAAGTGAGGCAAACCTAAAACTGGAAATATTTTGGCTCTGAAATGATTATTTATTCCTAGGCAGAGCATATCAGCAAATATCTAATTGCAGATTTTCAGTGGTCCTGACCTGACAATCTGTCTCAGGTTCCCAATAAAATATTTTTTGCTCTTCAGATTTTTGGATTTCAGCACACTCTGTAAAAATTTTTATGAGGTCAGTAGAGCCATGAATTAAAGAAATTAAATTAGCAAGCACATGTGTGTGTATTAAAGAGCTGCTCTTTGAAATGTGCAATTTATTTCATCAAGATTTGAGTAGGAACCAAGAGCTTTGTCCTAAACAGGCATAAAAATATAAGAGTTTCCATTTTTTCCTAAGCCTTTTTTTTAAAAAGTCATGTGGAGTCAACTGAATTGCTTTATTTTGATAAAATCAGATGATATATTCCACACAAAGGGTTGAAATAATATCAAAGTGTCAAAAGAAAACATTTCTTAAAAGTCTCTTTGAAACAAGATTCAAAATGTCACAGGGGAAAAACGCTGAAACAAGCATTCAACTATTGCAATTTGATAATTCCTACATTCTCCTCTGGTTTTGTGTGCGTGCATGAAATATCAGCCTGTTCCTCTGGAAAGTTTCCCTTCCAAAGAAATGGGGGCTTTGACAGGAACTATTTTAGACCTGTGGGTGAAATGTTCCTGTGGAGCTCCAGCCTCGCTGGGGCTGACCCCTCTCCCAGGAAATGAAGTGACCTTTGAATTCCAACAGGTATTTTTGGGAATGTTGATCAGGACAGGAGGTGCTTCCCTTGGCATTACGTGCTGCTGCTCCTCTGGCTCTCAGCACGAGGGATCTCTCTCTCTCTCTGCACTGTTTAATTGGTTTTTATCCGAAAGTCACCCACTGGCAAGTGCTGCCCAGTGCTGGACATCAAAGCCACGAAGGCAAGTCACAGGAGACTCCATTTATTTGCAGAAAGGGCAAAAGGAGAAATCCAGTAAATAAAAGAACAGCCAAGACACCAGCTACCCCTTGATAAGTTGGATAAGCGAGCAGGAAAGGAAAACCACTGTACATTGCTAATTAACTACAGCAGGAAAACAATTCTTCCGAGCAGTTTGAGTGATCACATTTCTGTGCTTCTCTCCCTGCTGCAGCTGGAAGAATTACACTGAATTGTTCCTGCTATTAAAGGCCATTAGAGTAAAAATTATGCCTGTAAAAATGACATCTTAAGCTCTCATATTTCTTCCCTCCCAGTGATTCAGCAGCAATTTTCCTCCACTTACATGTCAAAAGATTTTATTTTATTTCACTTTCGCTGGTGCTGCTCCCAGAACTTCCCGTGTTCAGCAAGTGGAGCTGGGCTCCTCCTGTCACTGTTTTGGTTAACAAAGTGCTGTGGGCAGAGCGTGGGTGACCATTGTGCTGCTGGGGAGGGAGGCAGAGGAGCACAGCACCCACTTCCCCAGAGCCCAGCAGGATTTCCATCCAAGGAATCACAGAATTGACATCTGTGTGTGCCAACGAGAAGGCTTGGAAGTCACACTGATTCTTACCGGAGCTGGTGATTTGATCTGTGTGATGGTTTGAGCATTTAAGCAGCTATTTATTCACTGGGAGAGAAGTAATTATATCTCTGAGGTTATCAATAGTTTTAGTCAAAGGCTGAAATAAAGACAGACTCTGTATTTGTGCCTCCTTTCAAGCCAGAGCTATTTTTCTGGGCTCACAAAAGAATATTTATGATGTGCTGGTATGACAGTGTGATGGATGAAAACAAAATGCAATACATACACATGATTAATACCATGTCCAGGCCCAATTAAATATTAATTCTGTCTATTATCAGTCAAGCCCCCTGCTTCTGCCGTTCCCTGAAAATGTTCACTTCCCTGCTACAGCAGAGCAGACGACGTGAAACCTGCTCTCTGAGGTTTCTGACATTCTTCACTGAAGGGGAAATCCCAGAATCCCTTCCTGGAGCTGTAGATCTTCCAGGAAAGCAAAGGTTATTGTAACACTTTTCCTTTCCCCTCTCAGCCATTTGCCATCACGTGAATGAATCAAGTGCTAACATTTTTACAGGCGCTAAAAGAAGAAATCCATCACTCCTGTGGCCTTGTGGTTCTATGGTCACTGCAGGCATCACAGAATCGTGGAATCACAGGGAAGGAGCTTTGGAAGGGACCTTAAAGACCATTTAATTCCACCCCCCACCACGGGCAGGGACACCTTCCACTATCCCAGGCTGCTCCAAGCCCAACCTGACCTTGAACCCTTCCAGGGATGGGGCAGCCACAGCTTCTCCGGGAACCTCACAGGGCCTCCCCACCCTCCCAGGGAAGGATTTTTCCCAATATCCCATCTAACCCTGCCCTCTGGCAGTGGGGAGCCTTTCCCTGTGTCCGGTCCCTCTTGTTAAAAGCCTCTCTCCATCTTCCCAGTTGGCCCCTGAGGCACTGGAAGGCCCCAGTTGGAGACACCAGCGCCGCTCAGCACCCTGCTGACCCAGAGCTGTCTGACAGCAGCACAATTCAGCTGGGGGCCATGGCAGCCACTTCTTTATTTATCCAAACACCTCCTCAATCTCGTGGCCGTGGAAAAGCTGCCCTGGGAACATCTCCAGAGAGTGCTCAGCCCCTGCCTTAGCACCAGTGATGCTCCGACCACACCACTGCTCCTTCCTTGCCTCCTGGGCACTACAGAAAATAAAATCACGGAGCTGCATGAGGTAATTCCTGGCCCTTGGAGAGAAATTAAAGGATCTCCCTGGCTTGCAGTACAATATTCTTTGAGCTGGGAGCACGCAGGCACTACCCTGCAAGCAGCTCTTCAGAAATCACAGCCAGACAAATCCACCCCCACCTTTATTACCAGACTGGCTCTGGGGGTGGCCCCATTTCATTTGGTGTCATGTGCATATGTAAAATTATGTACATACCATATGGCTGATCACCACTGGGGCCGAGATGAGACACCGAACATTTACTGAGCACTCACGCTGAGTAATATTTCACCCCTCCTTAAAGAGTCTTGGAAAAAAGAAGACAGAAGGATGGGAAAACTGAAAAGAAAAGAAGACAAAAGGATGGGAAAACTGAAAAAAAAAGACAAGAGGATGGGAAAACTGAAGAAAAAAGACAAAAGAATGGGAAAGCTGTGGGTGCTACTGGTTCTCTCCCAAAGTTAGGGTGCACGAGCCATGTCCTCTGTCAGTGTGAAGTCGTTGTCCTTGTCCTTGTCCCTCAGGGAATCCAGAGTGGGACAGAGTCTCCAGCTGAACCCTGACCAAGGGATGAACCTAAGGAGCCACGATCTCCATTTATTTGTGCCTGTGGGAAATTAAACCAGCACTACTGGTGTTGCTGATATTTCAGTAAAAACAGGTTCTGGCCTCTGTATAACCAGATTTTAACATTTTTTGGAAAGAACAGCTCTTTCTATTTTCTGTTTTCCCACTGGGCAAATAAGCTCTGGGCTCTCCTCGTGCCAAATAAAACAAAGTTCTGCATCGCCAGTCCAGAAAAAGAAAATGTCCCAAAATGATTATATCTAACAAAATTAAATTCTTATTAGAAAAACAACAGCCTGCTGGTGTTGAGATAATTACACTGAGAAAAATGCTAAAGAGAACAGTTAATTGGAGCTGGATAAATTTAGCAAGGAATACAAACAAACATATGTTGCCAAATGGAGACGGAGGGCTCCTTCATGGTGCCCCCGTGCTTGGGGTGTGTGCAGGGTTATTGGCAGCAACGGTGGCAAAATAAATGAAATATTTCTAGAGAGTTTGTAAAGATTAATAAGGGACAGTGCATCCCTCAGCCTGTGCCGTGGCCATCTGCTCTGGGATTTTCCGTAATGCTCTCGGACCGGAATTCTGCAAACCCTGGGTTGGTTTTCTGGCTGGCAGGGATAAGTCCGCGGTCGTGTCACCTCTCACAGCCCTCGGGGACAGTCTCCACTTGTTCTTGCTCAGCCCCTTCCTGTGCTGCCTCTCTGTTCCTCCACCTGAGCACTGGGAGCTGTCCAACATCCGAACTGGGCACAGGGGATTTACAGCCTGGGCAGAACTTCTGCTGGAATTTGTGTTATTTCGTCAGGCTGGAATCATTCCTTACTGACAGATACTTAAAGCCTAACGATTCTCCCCACTAACAGCTTCCCCATGGCCCTGGACAGCCAAGGATATTCCAGAGGGCACCGCTGGGCACTGCTGCTTCATCCCAGGCTGGAAAAACACATTGTGCTCCCACCTCGAGCCTCACCGTGGCCTGGGCATCCTCTGGAGAGCCAGTCAGTCCCTCGTGCCTTCTCTGGATCCATGCACATGGAATCAGCATGGAGGGATGTGCTGGAGCACTGGGAGCAGGAGCAGAGGGCAGAGCAGGGCTCTGGTCACAGGGCTGGTGGTCACAGGGCTGGTGGTCACAGGGCACCGGGCTTTGGGAGCCTCTGAACATCCCCTCTCCCAAGGGGCTGTGCTAATTTGCCGTCTGAACAGTCCATTAGCGTTAATTAACGTCTGTAAACGGCACCAGGAGCATCTGTCACTCTGTGCCCCGGCACCCTCCGGACGCGTCTGCTCTGCTCAGCCCTGGTTCAGCAGGATTCTGGGCTGTGTCCGAAGGGAAGAGCGGTGTGGGCTGGACAGACACACAGCCGGCGCTGGGTTGTTGTGCGCTGATGTTTGCAACGGGCCGAGCAAACGCAGCACCCAGCAGAGACGCAGCCCTGGGAACCTTCCCGGGCTGGGGCAGCCGGGAGGGAGCAGGAAGCAGGGGCAGGATGCTCCAGTGGCGTGAAGAGCTGCCAGATGTGCATCCAAACCCAAACCCACAGACATTTAGGACCTGTTCGTTTCTCTGCTGCTTTTCCCCCCCTCCCCGAGACTTTGAGAAGCAATTGTGTTGCAAATTGTCCTGCAAATATTGGAGGGGGAAGTTGCCTTTCCTGACGGGTTCCAGGTGTTTGGAGACTCCATCAAAGCTTCTGGGTCTGTTTGTCTGCAGAGCAATTATTTGTGTAGCACAGGCACAAAGAATGGACATGCATGCATAAAACATGCAATAAATAAATAATTCAAAGGTAAATCTTTCTATTAAATTAGAATATCAAAAAGACGATGAAAAAGCACAAAGCAGTGGCAGCAAACTTCGGATTCAGTGAGCCCCGAGACCCCTTTGCTACCTTGGAAAATCCTGTCTGAACTGAGACTGACTCTAAGGCTTTGCAGTACTTTGCTCCCTGTGTCTGAGCAGTAAAATCATTTTATCTTGTGGTGATTTCTCCAGATTTTCCCAAATGCCTTTGAGAATTCAAGCCTCAATGCTGGCTTGTTTCTTTCTTTTCCAGAGGCAGCAATAGAAATAGATACAAGATATTATCACATAAAAGTCTGTTCAAGCAACACTCTGTAAATATGTTGAAGGTAATGACTTTCCAAACGGAGCCCTGAGGATTAGATGAACCACCCAGTTTTCTTTAAAAACTCCCCTTAAAACTCACACTTGCATGCCCTGAAATAAAGCAGAAGGCAGGAAATAGATGAATCACAGAAAAAATACCAACTAGAAGCAGCACCCTCCCATAAAGCCTGAATGAACACAAGAGCAAACAGCTAAAAAAATGGAATGAAACCCTGTGAAGGCAGCAGTGCCCGGGGAAGCACCGGGGATGGAGAACAGATCGATGCTGGGCTGAGTCATGCCTCCCTCCACAAAAACCAGCCATTCATCCACCTGCCCTGCCTTTCCCGGGGCCATCCACCTCCAGCTCCTCTGCCCTGTCCCCTTAACACTGTGCTCAACCAGTTCTCACCGTGTGGAAAACCAACCCCAAACCAACCAAAAACTGTCAAAGAAATTCAGGTTTCTGCCAGCAACCCTTAAAGGAAGCTCTGAGGTGGAGGGGCTGCCTCCCTAAGGCATTAACTCCAAGCCAGGGCTGCCCCAGGAGCACGGGCACAGATGGGGACAAGCAGCTCTGGATGTGGGGGCATCTCCAGGAGGGAGATCTGGGCAGGAGAAAGGGGGGAGCCTCCTTTCTGTGCACCCCGCACGGGAGGTTCCTCATCCCCTGTTGGAGAGCAGGGAGTGAAATCACATTTTCCCTTCTCTACACAACCCTCAGTATTTAATTAAGAGCCTGGAGAATCAAACTCCAACATTTCTCAGAGCAAGGTCACGTCCAGAGCAGGGTGCCCAACGTCTGCCTGCCTGGTAATTGGCTCAGAGTGGCAATTTGTCAGCGTTTGGAAGATAAGGAGCTTCCTCTTCGTGTTCCAGCCATCTCAGCTTCCAGATAAGGAGAGGAGCTGTGCTGGTGGACGTCAGCTTCCCCCTGGATACCAAACTCCCTGTGCTGGTGCCCTGTCTCCCACACCTCAGAGCCGTGCTGCCCATCAACGCAGAGGTTCATCAATTATCTTGCTGCACTCAGGCTCTCAGGATGAAAGATGTTATTTAAATACCAGCTGTCACAATGATGAGGATAATTATGGTTATTTTGGCCCTATTAGCAACACTAAGTAATGGGATTTTTAAAGGTATTGAAATCTCCACACAGAACTCATTAAAAAAAAAAAAAGCCCTAAATATTATTAGAATAGCCAAAATGTTTTCTGCTAAGTGTTTATCTTGTGAAAAATTCTTGCTATTCTGTATGGGAAGTTCTGCCACTTGCCCTGAAAAACTGCAGACAACAGTAAAACAGAATTGCTCACCATAAATTATTTAGGCTTTGGGCTTTATTTTTAGGTTGCAAGAAAAGTTTGAAAGAAAGGAAAGTTTTTAGGTTCTGCCACAAACCCTGGGCACTCTTTCCCCCAGCTTTATTCACCTCATTGCCAGCCTTCACTCGGGGAGATGTGCAAATGGATGCCTTAGAAAAACAGCCCAGAAAATTTCGGGGGGTTTGATCTTTTTGCTCTGTCTCCATCTAAGCTGGCAGTGCATGTCACAAGGTGTCACTCAGGGATCTCAGGGCACCTCCCTGCACGGCTGCCTGCAGCACCACCAGCACTTCTGAGAGCACCTCAAAGACAGGAGAAATATTTTTCCAACAAAAGAGGGAAAACCGGATAATTCAGAGTTTCAGTCCCTGGGAAGATGCGGCTCAGCACAGCACGTGGAGCCATTCCCCAGCTGAGGCCCTGGCAGTGAGCAACACCTGGCCATGGAACAGGATCCCGGGATCCCTGAGGCTGGAAAAGCCCTCCAGGATCACTGCAGTCCAACCTGTGAGATCCCCACCAGAGCTCTGAGTGCCACGTCCAGGCCTTCCTGGGACACCTCCAGGGATGGGGACTCCTAAACCTCCCTGGGCAGCCCCTGCCAAGGCCTGAGCACCCTTTCCATGGAGAAATTCCTGCTGCTGTCCAGCCTGCCCCTCCCCTGGCACAGCCTGAGGCCGTTCCCTCTCCTCCTGTCCCTGTTCCCTGGGAGCAGAGAACAGAGAGCAGCGTCCCTGCTGGAACAACACCCTGTGCACGGTGCCCCTCCCTCTGCCACAGCCCAGCTCCCTCCTTTGGGCACATTTCAGGTGCCTTTTTCTACCTCAGAGAAGGAACTGTGCCACACCTGGGCAGTGATGCCAACAGAGCTGTGCACAGAACAACCCAGACCCTGCCTTGCTCTCACCTTAGATCTCATCCCATTCCAAGCTTTTCTGCCCTCATCAGGATTCAGTTCCCTCCAAAATCAGCCACTGGGAGAGATTTATCGCTCTGTGGTTCCCAGCAGCTTCATCTTTGCCCTGTGGTAGCTCAGGATAACCAACACCACAGCAGAGACTTAGAGCAGAGGCTCTCTTCTCCCTGCTCTCCTGTTCCTACCTGTCCAGGGAGATGCAGCACAGGTGCAGGATGGAGGCTGTGGTGAGCAGCACATCCAGGGACGTCCGGACCAGGCAGAACATCTCTCCATAGATCCAGTTGTCCTGGACCAACTCAATGGCTCCAAAGGGCATCACCAGCACCGACACCAGCAGGTCAGCGAAGGCCAGGGAAACTATGAAATAGTTGGTCTTGATTTTCCTGCAAGGCAGATCACAAAATTAAGGTGGGGTGACTTCAGTGCAGCAGCCTCTACAGGGATTTCCACCTGAGTTTGGGTCTAATTTTCTCCATCACACCGAAAGCGCCTCCCTAACATATTCCTCACTTTCTGTGGTCACCCCTGGCTTGCTCCTGGTTTTTTAAGCCAAATATCCACCCTTTTCCTGGCATAAACACATCTTTCTGCTCAGCCAGAGGAGGCAAATAGATGCTCACAGGTCTCTGCATGTGGCTCAGCCTCACAGCTTGCACTGGAGACTTTGGGATGGAGGAGGGGGATTTGATTTTAACTTATAAATTGAGAAAATCCTTCCAGAAAGCACTGTGAATAATCTAGACTGAAGCTGTAATTTTAACTTGAAGAGTACTTTTTAAATCACAACAATAAAATAGAATTAAATCCATTAAAAATCCCACGCAGAACATGAAGAGAGGCTGTTAAATATCTCTCTCTGCTCCTGAGGCTGGTCTGACAACTCCCAGGGTTGGCAGCAGCAGGAATTTTGCCTGTGACCCCCTCAAACCACAGGCAACATTTGCCAAGTTGTGGCAGCGCTGCACGACCAGACCTTGGCCTGTGTGGCTTTTCTGCTGAGCTCCTTGGGAAATCTGAGCCGGAAAAGAGGCAGAGGCCAACCTGCCCCTCCAAGCGGCTTTGTTTTCCACCGATTTCTCTGCTTTTCCACGCGCGGAGCGTCACGAAGGGCGAGGGTGGCAGCTCGAAGGGTTCGAGCCGAGGCCGGAGCGGCTCCGCGAGGCAGGGGCACCTCCCTGCCGGCAGCTCACGGCCTCAGCTCTGGGGCTGTCCGGGAGGGGGTCTGTGCCCGTGGTGGCCGCCTGGGTGGGCTCACCTGAGCTGCCTGTCCCGGCACACGGCCACCATGACCAGCAGGTTGCCCAGGATGGCCATGAGAATGACGGCGGAGATGAAGGAGAGCAGCACGATCTTCTCGGCGATGCCGAAGCCCTCAGTGGCACTGGGAGCACACAGGGAGACAAGAGACAACAGCAGAGGAGCTGCAGTGGCGGCGGGAGGGCCGGCCTGCGCGGCGCCAGCCGCGCGCGGTGGTGGCAGCAGAGCCCACGCCTGTCACAGCCACACCACTGCCAACGACCCCCGCTATCCATCCATGCGCATTCCTGCCCATCCCGGGACACCGGAGGAGCTCACCCACAACACCCGCAACCTGCCCAGAGCAGGATGAGCCTCCAGGCACAGTGGAGGAGTCCATTTAGGAGAGCTGGAGTGAGCTGTGCCTGATTTCTGACAGTCCAGCTCAGAGCGCTGCACAAAAATGTTTTCACTCTCTTTGCACCCCACTAAATAATGTTATTTTCCATGCAGAAGCATTTTGGTTTTCTTTCCTGTCATTTTTTTCCATTTTTTCCCCCAAGGTTTCAGTATCAGAAAATCACAGAATGGTTTGGGCTTGAAGGGACCTTAAAGCTCATCTGATTTCAAACCCCTGCCACGGGCAGGGACACCTTCCACCATCCCAGGTTGCTCCAAGCCCCATCCAGCCTGGCCTTGGACACTTCCAGGGATCCAGGGGCAGCCGCAGCTGCTCTGGGAATCCTGTGCCAGGGCCTCCCCACCCTCACAGGGAAGGATTTCTTCTGTACGTGTAACCTACATTTTCCCTCTTTCAGGTTGAACCCATCACTCTTTGTCTGTCACTACAGTTCCTGATGTGATGTGACAAGGACTAATGGGTTCAAGCTTTCCTCAAGACGAGCATTTTACATCTTGAATTTTGAAATCTCTGTAATGTTTTCCCTTTTTCTCTCTTCCTTTCACTCTGTTCCACAAGACAAAACAGTCTGGCTTTTATTTTTTTCCTTTTTTTTTTTTTCCTTTTTCAACTCGGTAAGTTTTCCAGAGTTAGGAAAAGGAAATAAATTTTTTTACAAGTGCCCAATTTCCCCCTACCCTGAGATGAATAATTTCTTTCAGTTAATGAAGAGGAAGAAAAGAAAAAGGAAGAATAACACAAAACCACAATGTCAGCCATATTTTAAGTCTGCATTTCTACAAATAATTTGCTATTTCAATGAAAGTTTTTGGATTTCTTTTCTTTCAGAGCCTGCAAAGCAGGAAGGTAACACACAGCATGCAGTAAATGGTGTCCAATTCCTCACAAACCTGGTTTTATTACAAAATTTTGAGCCACTTTTAAGCTATTTCTGATTATATATCCTGAATAAAATGCACCCTAAACCTTCACCTGGTGGTGTGACTGCCCCCATTTCACCACACAGGTGAGAAGAGGTGTTTGTTCCTGTTCTCAGGAGTGGCTGGAGATAAAGTGGCATTAGGAGCCACCCTTGACACTAATTCAGCAGGGAAGTTTCTTCTCCGAGTGGTATTGGACACCCAGGTTCATGTTGTGGGATTGTTCAGGTAATTGAAAAACTGAACTCTTCTCCTGTGTTACCTTGACTGACACTGGGGTCACTTTTGATTTACTGAACAACATCCCGGGCTTTTTACACTTTATCTCACTCCTGATTTGGAGAAAAGCTAAAAAAGATTAGAGACTGCCCAAGTCCTGCCTCCAGTACTGGAGCCATGTTAATAAAATGTCGCCATTTCAGTCCCTAAAAGCCACTTTGAGTAGGCCTTTTCCTCCAAGGTGTGCAGATCTCAGCCTGCTGATCTTGGACTCTCCACATGGAGTATGAACAACATCTTAGGAATTCCTCAGTTTTGATGTTTTACAGGGAAATACTTCACTGGGTACAGGTTTATCCGGGTGGGTGAGGAGGTTTATGCACAAGTAAAGAAGAGGAAAGGAGAAGCCCTGGATCCACAGTGGTTTCAGAGGAAAACACAGCACTAGGCAGGCTCAAAACAATGTACAATTATCTGAGTAGAATAAGAAAGAGAGTCACAGAATATCTGGATTTGGAAGGGAACCCACAAGATCATCAAAATCCATCTCCTGGCCCTGCACAGGACACCCCCACCTGAGAGTGCTGTCCAAGCATTTCTTGAGGCTTTCTCACCTGTGAGAGCTCAGGTAGATTTTAATTCCATGACATCTCTCTGTTAAAACTAAGAGATTAATAAATGTCATGCAGAGGGGACAGTTGGATGTGTCCCACCTCTGGACAAGGTTTTCACCCAACAGAACCGGCCCCACAGCTGCTCCTGGAATAGGATGTCACTTCTTCCCCTCCGTCCCATCCATCGCCAACACAGCCAATCTAAAAGACCTCATTTTCCTCAGAAACCAAGTCCTGCCACGGAGATTTGGGACGGCAGGAAGCCCCAAACATCAGGATTTCGAGCACGACTAAATGCCAGAGCCCTCATTAAGAAGACCCAGCAGCACAAGGAGACACCGTGAAAACTGAAGGGAAATGAAAAAAAACCCCATTTCCAAGTCAGGTCTCAGCCACAGCGCCTCTGGCTGGGTGCTGGGTAGGATGAAAAGCCTCGGGAACAATGGGAATGCCGGGATCAAAGGCACCTTCAGCGCTGTAATTGTACCTGCCCAAACAACCCTCACGACAGGCTGACACTGCTGCATCTGTGGAACAAAAGGTCAAAGCACAAAATCGCCCCCCCCAAATGATGTTCCTCTCCCCCCCAGCAGCAAAGAGGATGATGAGGGGTTGGTTTAAACAGAGCCAGGCTGAGGGAGAGTTATATTTGGCCTTATCAGGCTTTGCCTGTCCTCCTGCCGTTCCCAAACAATTCCCATCGCTGGGTTATTTGAGCACCTCGTTCCTGTACAGAGGGACAGAGCTCCCCTTGTTCCCAAGGCTCCCCACTGCAGCCTGCAGTGCCCTGGGAGGGGACATCCTCCCCGGGAACAAGCTGTCACCCGCAGCCTCAGCAGGGTGTTGTCACCCGCAGCCGCTGCCAGGAGCTGTGCACCTGAACTGACACCAGGGAGAATCACCCCCTGAAGTGCACAGAGACTTTGGAGTTTTACTCCCCAAAACAACCTCTGGAATTGCCAAAGGAGCCCAGCCCCGAGCCACATCTCACCCTGCTTGAAGACTGAGGGGTTCTCCAGCTTCAGCCGGGAGCAGGGAGGTGTTTTAAGCCCATTTCCCACCCTGGGCACCACAGGCAACCCTGCCCCGAGGGTGGTGGCACCGTGGTGGCATCACAGACACGGCAGGTCACAGCCCAGGCTCTGTGGCGGCCAGCAGGTCAGGGACACACTCCGGCACACTCGTGTGTGCAGAATTTGCTCTGATAAGAGTTTTTGGCAGTATTTCTCTCGTGCCATGTTGAACTGCTCCCCTGGGGAACACGAAATGGGCAGATGCAGCACTGGGGGTGCAGGAGGGGTGTTCATGTTTCCGAACATCTGCCTTTGGAATCATCTGTCATCAAGCAGGAATACGTGTTAATTATTCAGTCTTAGTAATTCAAAGTTGTTAATAATGGAAGAAGTGGATATTGCTGTAAATTAAAATCAATGGTTTGCATAACATCTTTTATCAAATCTGAGAGCTCTGGCTTCCAAGCTTGCTTCCCTGTTTAATAAAGCAGAGATTGATGGGTTTGCTATTAGGAGGAAATGAGATTCAGGCAAAATGATTGCTGGTTAGTGGGAATATAGAATTCACTTAAGGAAAAAGGTGAAATACTGATGTGGAATGAATGCTTAAAACCTACATATGGACATATTTAAAAGGCTCTTCTGCATAGTCATTAATGCAAATGAAAAGAAAAAGGGTAATTACTTTTTCAAGCTCAATTTTCACTTTCTTGTAAACACCCCAACTTTTCTAAATGAACTCGAGTGCTTTTGCATATTTTATGCAGCAATTAAAGAGCAAAGATCAGTCGTGGGGGCCAGACCACGCACATTGCTCTGGTTTTCATCACACATCACACCCTGACCTCCCCACCAGCACAGAGGGAAATCTCACTGCTCCACAGCTCCGTGCTGAGAGCCAGAACTCTGCAGGAGGGAGAGATGGGGAGCAGTCAGGGCTGGATAAACACAGCCTTGCCTGGGGGGCAGAGGGGCACAGCTGATGGGAAGGGGGCAGGATGGGCCGGTTCTGGCCTGGAGGGGACAACTCCGCCTGCACAGGTACCAGGAGCATCCCAGGGACTGCGGTGGGCTTCTCCGAACCAGGGACGTGCACAAGCCTCACTGAAGAAGATTAAAAGCTCAGAGCAGTGGGAGCCCCGGGAAGAGCTCTTTCCTTGATTGAACAGTGCCCTCAGCGCGCGGGGAACACACGGAAGGGCTGCTTGGCTTTGATTCCGACCGCGGCTTTTCCCTCTGCAACTCCGCATTTCCAGGAGGTCTTTAACCACAACCAAGCTGTCCTTTGCCTCTCCTCTTTCCTGCTTCCCTGATCATTCCTAGGTGTAAAACCAGAGGCTGTCTTAAGCACCTAAAGATCAAGATAATCTATGTGATGGGTAAACCTGACACTGTGTGTCTCAGTACAGAAATACAACCACGGGGAAGGTATTATTGGATCTCTGGCTTTCCAGCTGTTACCACATCCGTTTCTACTGCCACCACAAAACATGAATCAGAAGTCAGCATTAATCCAGAAGCAGATAATTTCCTTTAATGCCTTTAAATGCTCCACTGCCTGTGCGGTTTCACTTCAGCCCGTGCAGATGGCAGGACAGCTCCTAACAGATTCCAGTCAATTATGCCCTTCACTTCTGTTTTACAAACAGATTGAAATTAATTAAAGTATTGACAAGCCAGGAGTAAACAGCATTTCACGTATCAAAATAACTCAGTCATGTGATTCGTTTATTTGAGTGCCTTTTTTTTTTTTTTAATCAAATAAACTGTGGCAGTGGGGTGGGAGGGAAGGGATGAGGTTTTCTCCTTTGAAACAAAACTCCTGATAACATCACCAATCCTGCACCTCCTCTCCACGGATCTCCTGGAGGCTGAATGCTGCAGTGCTTCAGAGAATTAAGTGTTTTAAGCAGCTGATAACACTGATTAAAACCAATTGTCAAGATGAAGCAAAGAAGACAGGCTATTTAAATGTTTTTAAAATTGCCGTGTGTGGGCTGGCACAGTCAATCAGTGCGTGCTGGGAGAGCTCTCCTGTTTGGGAACAGGGACGTGCTGGAGCTGCCAGACACGGGGGGACCTCGGGAGACTCCGGCACCGGAGCGGTGGCTCCATCCCTGCACCCACATCGGGCCCTGGGACTGGATCAGGGAATATCCCGAGCTGGAAGGGACCCCCAGGATCACCCAGTCCAGCCCCTGGCCCTGCTCAGACCCCCCAGCAATCCCACCCTGTGCATCCCTGGGAGCGCAAAGGCTCCC